>NDGN011381443.1:0-11116 GCA_002564285.1 Tympanoctomys barrerae | reverse complement strand
CCGCCCCCTGGTGGGCTGAGCTGCCCCCCATAAATAAATAAATAAAAATTTAAAAAAAAAAACAAAAAAACAAAATAAGAAGAAAACGAGGAATGATGTGAAGAGGAAAGAAAGGCCATGTAGTTAAATCTACTAAACTTATTATGATAAAAGCAGCTTGTACTTTTATTTTGTAACATTGCTTGCTTTAAACTTTTAAAGTGTTCATTCTTTTCTTTTCTTCCTACCAATCAGAAGTTGTTCCAGAAAATGAGAGGAGTGGGATTCACCCTGTGAAGGATCCCACGTGCTTGAGAAGCTCTTAAATCTCTTTATCTCTGTCTCTCTCTGTCTCTATCCCTGTCTCTGTCTCTTTCTTTGTCTCTGTCCATCTCCCTCTCTCTCCGTCTCTGTCTCTGTCTCTCTCTCTCTCTCTCTCTCTCTCTCTGTCTCTCTCTCTCTCTCTCTCTCTCATTTTTCTTTTTCATTTCCACTTTCTTCAGTTCTCTGTGTCAATGATTTTTCTCTTGCTAATACCTTTCATGTTTTGGTTCCTACCACGGTGTGTCCTACTTTTGGTTTTGCTTTTGGCTGTATATGCTTCTGATTCATCAGCCTGTCCTGTTTCTATAGGCTTTAGATTCCAGAATCTCAGTCTGTCTGTCCCCTGGCCCACTCTTGCCTACTCTCTGGTGAACTATCTTTTCCAATTTGGAATTATAGTCCTTTCCCTGGGAAGCACGTGACTGGTCCAAAGCAGCTCTTGGCTCTGCGTGTTGTAACTTGGACACCCACTCTGCAGGCTTACCCTGAGCTATGGCCTGTATGTCACCAGCCTCAGGGTGCAGGTGAGTTGCAGTGGAGTGATGTCAATGGGCGTGCTTACCTGCTGCAATACATTTCCAACATTTTCAAAGGGAAGCAGGAAAATGGATGCATTAAATGGAGGTGTTGATGGTGGCCCAAATGATTTGATGTGTTCTTAATGTAACCTTTGCATATCTAAAATATCATCCACTGAGTTCTTCCATATGTCATCATTTTTCATGAGTACATAATCATATTCAAAAGGGGAAGCACTACACATGACTAGGCGATAACTATTTCCCACAACACCTACTATAGTAATTTTTGATGGTAATAGTATGTACATTTGAAGTGATTATATGAAGCCAGGGAACATGACTCGTAAGGCTTTTGTTCTTCCTGTTGCTTATATCACTTGGCTTTAGCTTCTCATGCACGTACCACGGCCTAAGAACCTAACATGAGACAAAAAGAAAGGAGACAGCACTACCAGGAAGTGTTCCTGCTTCTGAGTTTTAAATGCAGCTTTTAATAGGAACTGTATTTTTCACGTCTAGCACCTGAATCAACATTTTTGTCTCCTGGGAGTTTTTGTTGGATACTATGGTCTCCAGGCTGAACTATGTATGCTTGAATTTTTAATTCACACTTACCAGGTAAGAATCATAGAAACTGTCCTTTTAGTTACCAGAGCCTGTTTCATGAAGTCACGAGTTTCAAGGGAGGTACAAACATAAAGGAAAGAATACTGCTTCTGTTGAAGAAGGTAGACACAGACCCATGTCATAGCGGGGACAACGCTCCTTACATTACAATAAGAATTGATAGGGCATTATTCATAGTGAGCTCAACTTACTTTAGGGTACTGTGGTGGGAAACACATGATGCTTAAATTGGTGTTTTCTAACAGAATACTTGGCATGAAGAAAAGTAATGAAATTGGCAAGTAATGAGCCATAAAGATAGAAGTAGGGCACATTTAATGGATAATGTTTAACAGGGAAGCAGAGTTTACATTTTTTATTATCTAATGAGAAAAACTATACCAAATGATAGGAAAATAGATATTAACTAGAGAATAGACTAAATAAATAATATTTTAATGAAAACTAAAATAAATCCTTTCCTTCCAATTGAGCTTTTAAAAAATTTATGTTCAGATAGGGGTATGTGCTTAGTACATATAATTGCTCTGGATCAAATGGCTAAGTGACATGTTTGGTCCTCAGTATGCATACAGGGAAGAGTGTACACTCCCCGAAGAGAGATCAGGCTTCTGGGAAGTGACTATAAAAGTTAGAAATCCCTGAGGTGTAGAATTATTCGTGAGGCTCCTTCTAGTGTGTCTGATTGCTTCTGATGACAGAGTCGCCCCGGGGACTCCAACGAGAAGGATTGATCTTGTGAATGGGAAGCTGGGCTTTGGGACAGGTAAGTCAACACTGATGGTGTGTGAAGCAATAGAAAATGGGCTCCAGTATATGCCCAATGCTTGGACCTATCACGCCAACATGATGAAACCTCAAGGAAACCTCTGGACATCAAAGAAATTTGAGTGAACCTTCTGAGTTGGCAGTAATCAATGTTGCCTGACATAATTTCTGAGGTGAGTATCCTGGGCCCCAGCAGCAGCACACCTTGAGCATCTCATCTTAAGCATCTCTTCTTTCCATTGTGTAACCAAGTTTCCTTCTTTACCTTCTCAAAAGCGGGGAGCCAGTAACATGAGCAAGTACTGATCAAACAGGGGAATTTTATTATTACTTTTTATTTCTTTGCATTTAGTACAGGGGATATAGGGTCTACAGGGTCTCACTATGCAGATCAGACTCATAGTGATTCTCCTGATTTTCAGCCTCCAAAACCCTGGGATTATAGACATGCACCACCACACCTGGTCTCAATCGCAGTCTTAGTGCACTCCAGGGGTGGGGATGGTACAACACACCAGGGATTGAACTTGGGCCACTACACTCTGCCTAAGCAGGTGCTTTAATCTGCTGAGCTATCAGACTAGCCCTGAATAGGAGAATCTTACACTTAGCCAAAAATAAATGTGCAAGACGCACTTGCAATTCAAGTTATTTTTTCTTTTTCTTTTTTGGCAATTTAGAGATTAAACTCAGGATCTCACACTGAACTAAATAATCAGTTATTGTTTTGTATTTTCAATTTTAAGACAACATCTTGTTAAATTGGAAAGTTTCCCAGGCTGGGTTCAAATTAGTGATCCTCCTGTCTCATCCTATGAAGACTTGGAATTCCAGGCATATGCCAACATATCTGGCTGAAAGTCAACTTGTATTTTTTTTCTTTTTTTGCTCTTCTCTTCTTATTTTCCTCTTCTTTTCTTGTCTTTCTTCATCTCCTTCATCATCTCCTCCACCTCTGTCCCTTAATCTGCCCCATCTTCTCTTCCTCCTCTTTTTTTTTCTGCTGTTTAGTGGAAAGAGGGTTTTTATCTCAGGGTGTTCATATAGAGTTATACTTCCAGTTTGTTTGTTTATTTATCCTTGAGATGGGCTTTGCTAAGTCTCTAAGTTGCTGAGGCTGGCTATGAACTGAAGATCTTCCTGCCTCAGCCACCCAGAGTCCTAGAGTTATAAGAGTAGAGCACCAGGCTTGGCTGAAGCTAAGTTTTTTTTGACCTAGGAAAATCCAGATGTTACAGATTTAGAGTGAAAGAAATGAGCAGGAGGAACAGGCTAACAGAAGAGGGGAACATTAATTTTTTTTCTGTGACAGGGTAGAGATTTTCTGGGATGAGGTTATCACTCTTTTCACTCTTTACAGTGTTTTCTGGTCATCATATTGGTCACTGTTCACTGTCTTGGCATTGGCGGGGGGTATTTAGCATGCTGATGGAATTATTAAAAAAATTCGAGTCTGTCTGGTGTCACTGGGGCAACCCTTAAAGAGAGCTGGCTTTGGCTTGACTGTCTGAACAATGATCTGTGTTCTACAGGCAGCTTAGGCCAAAGATAAGCAAGATTAGAGAGGGATACAAACTCAGCTACCTTACCTACACAGTACAAGATTTGGGCAGAGTAAGAGCTCACTCACATTTGTTTATTTATTTATTTATTTACAAATCAGGCTGTGAGTGTGAGGTGTGAGGACTCAGAATCCCCTAGCCTGAAGTGCCCTCCCTGGGCATGATGGGTACTTTGTTTGTTTGATTTTTTAATTTTTATTTTTTGGTGGAACCAGGGATTGAACTCAAGCCCTTGGGCTCATCAGGAAAGCGCTTATTCCACTGAACCATCTCCCCAGCCCATGATGGGTACTTTGAACTGAAGGATAATTGAAAGCCTCAGAGTAAAGTCCCCTGACCACCCAAAGGTCTCTAGTCTGCCTGGAACTGAACTAAACCTCATGCTTTGCCCACTAGAGAATCTTCCAACCATAGGAGTGATGAGTTTTGTAGAACAGAGATAATTTATTTACGAGGTTCCAAGCATGGGAATAGAGGGGAGTGCTAAGTTTGTCTTCTGAAGATAGGGTTCAGGGTACTTACTGTTTAAAGTGCTGTCTTATTATTTTTCTGAATGCTGAGACAATGTAGCTGACACTGCAAGTTAAGGGGGAAATAATTTATCTGGCTTATAGTTTCTGAAGGTTTCGGTCCATAGTTGGCTGGCTCATGGCAGGGGGTCACCACAGAGGAGGGAGGGAATAGTTCTTTTGTAGTGAGAAGACAGCAGAAGCAAGCAAGGGACAACCACAGCTCTTTCCATCCCTTATATTTTATCCAGAGTTCTGAGGATGCATAGCATTCACACGCCTACTCCTAGTGTCCTTGATCCTGGGTTTACACTGTGAGTTAATCCCAGAGCCATACACTGTCCATCTAGCCACCTCTGAAAAAGTCCTACCTATGAGCACTTGAGGATCTGGGGACATCTAGACACAAGCTGTAATGAGAGGCAAGGTGGCATAGGCATGAGTGAAGTGAGAAGAGAGAGAGAGTGACCAGAGTCTGGGCATAGCATCCAATTTCACAGCTTACCCTTGTATTCATGTTCTGGAAATGGTGTTATCACCATGCTTGATAGGACTTGTTATCCTCTGATATCCAAAGGTCTTGAGATGGACAAGGCTTGTCCCAAATCCCTGGAAAATTTAAGCAATAACAGTCACAGTGGTCTTACAAAGCTATTATTTGTAACAAAGTATAGAGACCTATGACTTCATAGTTCAGCTAAAATCAGAGATGAAAGGAAGCAACTAGAAGCAAGTGAAATTAGAGGGCTTATTTACGTTTACCATGGATTCAAATAAAAGACAGTGGGGCTGGCCTGATAGCTCAGGAGACTAAAGCATCTGCTGAGGCAGAGCTCAGTGGCCAGGGTTCAGTTCTCAGTGTGCTGTGCTCGCTGAGAGGGTGATTGAGACTGGGCGTGGTAGCTGTAATCCCAGCTCTTGGGAGGCTGAAAACAAGAGAATCACTATGAGTCCGATCTACATTTTGAGACATTATAGACCCTGTAGATCTGCCCTAAGTCCAGGGGAAAAAAGTCTGTAATATTTGGTTTTTAAACGTTTAAGTAAAGTTAAAAAAAAAAAAAACTATCCTTACTTAAGAGAGTGGCTTAAGTCTCAGCAGAAAATAAAACATTATAATTCATGGTGGTGTTTTGCCTCAACACTATCTCTCTTTCTCCATGAAAATTGCTACTGAGCCAAGGTTCATTGCTCTATGTACACAGGAGCCAAAACCAAGGCACCAGTTTTCCAAGAAAGAAAAGTGCTTTATGACATATTCATGCAGTAAGGAACCAAGATCTTCCTCACCATGGAGGCCAATGGAGGAATTTGGAGCAAGAGATAGGGTACCAGAGGTCTGCTGGTGCTATTGCAACAAGGAGAAATTGGAAGACTTGAGCTCAGGTCTAGATGGTCCTCATGCTTACTCTGGGGCTGCTGCGTTCTTTCTGAGCCACATTATGTTTTTCACAGGGGACAGTGAGTTTACGACATCATAGTCACTGATCCCATGAGTTGATGTTTTCTTCACATATTCACTCTTTAATCTTACTGAGACTTTTTTTCCTGAGAAAAATAACAGGCAATCCATCCTTCCTTAAGGATTTTATGTCTAATTTGCCCAGGTCCTAACTGATTTCAAGAACTTACAGAACCCAGAATGTTTCTTGTTCAAAGAAGATCATAAAAATTAAGACTCCTCTTTTTCATTGCAACTTGTAAAATTTATAAAAATTGCTGTTGACTGTCTCTGTTCTCCCTTGAAAGACTTCCTGCAGCAGGAGTCCTACTCCTTATAGTTATGGGGGCCAAGCAGTGCAGCACTTAGAGCTTTAGGAGAACCTGAATAGAGCAGCTCTACTGATTTCCCCTCCTTCTGTCAGAGTACGTCACAAAATTCCATCCAATTATACTTCCATGAGCCTATCAATCCTGCATTAAACCTAGCTACAGCCACATACAGTTTTTCATCAGTTTTGGGGCCCTTCTTTTTTTTTTTTTTGGTGGAACCGGGGATTGAACTCAGGCTCTTGTGCTTGCCAGGGAAGCTCTTATTCCACTGAGCTATCTCCCTGGCCCTGGAGCCCTTATTTCTAAAGGTTATCACATCCCATAAAACATTGATTAGATAAATGTGACCTTTTTCTTTCATTAACCTGCCTTTTGTTGTCAAGTTTTGATCATGTCCACTATGACGGATGACAAAAGAGGTTGCACCTTTCTGCCACTACACGACTATCTTATTTCCCTAAGCTCTGGAACATTCTAGAGTGTTGTCCAGCTTGAGGGATTTTGTGGGAATCCCCACATCTGTAGGCAGGTGTTGGAGCTTGAGGATGGCTCTGCGTCAGGAGTGAAAGACAAGCCTGGTGTCTGGGGGCGGGGGGTTTGGTCCCTGGCCTCCAGTTTGACTTTGGGTATTTTGAAGAGGTTAAAAAATAATAGAGAACAGGAAGAGTTAGTGTATCAGTGTTGGCTTGGTGACATACTGTGCTGTGGTCGCACAGTGGTGAGTGCAGCTCTGGTTTTCTTTCTTGTTGTTTTTAAAAATATTTTTAGTAATTTATGTAGTTGGTGCACGGTCTTGCTATGCAGCTCAGACTCATAGTGATCTTCCTGTCTCAGTGCTGTGGTCACAGTGTGTCCCACCACGCCTTCAGGGCTGGCACATCATATGGTTTCCAGGGATTGAATCCAGGTTCTTGTGTTTGCAAGGTAGGCACTTAGAATGCTGAACTATCTCCCAGATAGTTGATTATCATATATTTATATTTTCTATTATATAGCTATACTTACTTTACTCAAGTATTGTAATCAATTATTTAAACCAATAATGACAGTTAAATATGGCTTGCTTTTCCTCTTTGGCTTGTTAGAGCCTTCAGTACAATATTTATTAATGCTATAGCTGTTTGAACTAGAAGTAGCTATTAGCTTATGGTAAGGTTAATGGATTAAATAAACTAATGAACACTGAATTGCAAATACTCAATGTTTTGGTGAAATTTTACGTTGAAGTTAATTCTCAGAAACAACTCCAATATAGTAAGTTCACTTAATTTAGCTTCGGGCGACAATTAGGAAGATGCTTACTTTTCAAATTAAGTGTTAGCTAACTGTGGATGCCCTTTATGGACTCACTCTGTTAGAATAAGATTAGTTGTTTACTGGCTGAACATGACACTTTTAATGCAAGGAGATAGTATAGAAAAGGCAAGTTACTGAGGTACAAAAAGCGAGTCCGTTCAGGAGGCACATGTAGCCTTCTCTTCCCAGCTCTGCCTGTGGTTGTGTGACTCTTGCCACTTAGTTACTACGATAGTTGAAAAACCACATTATGTTTAAGGAATAAAACAAAGCACATGCCTCAGCCCACATGGGATCAGCTCTGGAATAGTTTGATTATATATATTTTTTATCCAATTTTTAATGTCCATTTTGTGTATTTACACCCATAGTGTCCTTGTTGGTACAAATCCCTCTTTACTGCGTTATACTTTCCTCTTCCAGCTAATTAGAGGAACTACATTAACTACTCTTGGCATAAATAAATATGTTATTCCACTTGCTTTAGGTCTTGGGCAGAAATGACTTTTTATTGTATCGCAGTTTATCTGTTAATGCTTTTATGCTGAACTGACTTTTCATAGGCGGAAAAGTGAAGTGCTTGAAACTGTTACTTGGGCCGTGAAGATGGCTCAGTAGAATAAGTGCTTCCCTGGCAAGCGCCAGGGCCTGAGTTCAATCCCCGGTTCCACCAAAGAAAAGAAAGAAACTGTTACCTATGAGTGTGCAACCTGGTGTATATTCCTCTGGGTTTTGCATTTTATCACCTACTATACTTACAGTGGTGGTACATGTGACTGATTAATCTTAATTCTTAAGAACAAATGATGAATTCTTCATTTAAAGCAAAATATACTTAGCATGACAATTTGACACTGCAGATCATGTTGTTGACCTAAAAGCATTTATAACTGATTCTTCTTGCTTAACGATCAATTCTCAACCTCAACAGAAACCCTGTATTTGTTTAGTTAAAATCTGCTAACTTGTGCATATTTTATTATCATCATCAAATTAGTATTTTTAAGACCAGGAGTTTCTGGGGTCAGTGAGATAGCTCAGCTGACTAAAGCCCCTACCTGGGGAAGCATAGGCAAGTACAGCGACTTCTGCTCAATTCCGGCACCACAGGGCAGGCTGAGCCCGCCAGAGTTCAGGTGTGGGGGTGCGTGTCTGCAATCGAGTGCTGGGGAAGCTGGAATCAGGAGGATCACCATGACTTTGGGCTGCGCAGTGAGGCCTTGTAATAACCAAATACATTGAAAAACAAAAACAAAAACAAAAACGACTAGGAGTTTCTAAATTTATTTAATTTAAAATTCACTTGTATTATTTTTTATGAACTCGAAATTACTATAGGGTTCTAGAAAAGTTCTTCATTTTTCATGGTATAAATATATCACCCCATGCAGATTTCAGGACACTCATGTGACATCGCTGAGGGGCTGGAGTTGAGAGAATGCGCTCATAGTCATCTTCCCAGGGTTCTTCCAGCCAATATCACCAGAGCACCCACCTGTAGCTTTCCGACCACAGGACCTGAGAAGGCTGACTCTAAATGGCGATGGAAACTTAGTCAGTGATCATTCTAGGTATTTTAGAGAATCTTTAAAGTATGCTGTCAATATAACATATCAGTATTGTAAAATAGGGTGCTTGCTAATTCAATGACTTAATCATTAAGTAATTTAGGTTAAATTAGTATTGTAGATTAGAGTGATTAACAGCAATTTTAAGAAGTCCTACTAGTGTTTATAAGTCATTAATGAGACACATTATGATTCTTAGAAATTAATGTACAGATCTAGAACAAATGAAGGTTTATCGTATAAATCCCTTGTTTTTTGCTACAGAGTATCCGAATAAAATTACTGGTACTGATAAAATGCAAATTGAGATACATTATAAAGGATATTGAATGCTGCAGCTTTGCACTATTAAAATCAAAGCATGAAAAAATTAGCTTTTGTTATCCTTTTTATGAGTCAACCAAGGGAAACATGTTAGGAGGCAGATTATTTCTAACAAATGTAAAGTATTTTTGTGTTATTTATGCTTTGATCCTAAAATATCCACTTTATGACCCATCAGAAAATGTAGCTTTTTATACCATTGAGTAGTAAATTTAGGATAAAACAGAATTGATGGATTTGTTGGTTTGTTTTCCAGGGAACATAAAACAATACTCTCAGCCTTTTTAATTTATTTTTTTGAGACTAGAACTTGCTGAGACCGGGGAGATGGCTCAGTAGAATAAGTGCTTGGCTGGCAAGTGCAAGGGCCTGAATCCCTGGTTCAAACCCTGGTTCTGAAAAAAAAATAATAGAACTTGTTGCTTACTCAAGAAATCAATGAATTTATGATCTTTCTCTCTCAGCCTCCTAAATAGCTAATTTTACAGGTGTACACCACCACACCCAGCTGATATTCACCTACTGTTACTATATATTAATTATAAAAATACAACATGCTTCAATTATAAAGAGAATAGCTTTTTTTTTTAATTCAGAAGGGAGGGACATGGATTCAAATGCCTTTGCTTTCACTTAATAGTTAGACAGCTCACCTACTAACTCTAATTTTGTGTCTTCACACTCTAAATGAAAATGATAGACTTATTTTCATGGAATTATTTAAGTATTAAAATTGTTTGGAACAAAGTGACTGGAATGGAATTCATGACATACATTTACTGGAATGAAGTAAATGTTCAGGGCTAGCCAAATAGCTCAGCAGATTAGAGCTCCTGCAAGCAGTGGTAGGGGGCGGAGGTTCAATCCCTGGGCCTGCCATGCCTGCCCCACCCCTGGGGTGTGCTGAGAGGGCAATTGAGACTGGACGTGGTGGTGCGCTCTTGTAAACCTGTAACCCCAGCTCTTGGGAGGCTGCAAACAGGCAGATTACTATGACTCCGATCTAGTAATAAGACTCTGAATACCCTGTAGACCCTTCCTAAAAATTAAAAAAAAAGTGACTGTTCAATAAATAGCAGCTCACAATCATAACAAAAGTGGTTAGAGCAGAATAAGAAAGTCGGGGCTTAGCCAGGTGCGGTGGTGCACATCTTAATCCCAGCAGTCTGGGCCGTTGAGGCATGAGGGGGCAGGAGGCATGTTAAGACTGGGCAAGTTAGAAAAGTGTGAAGACTCTGTCTCAAAATTAAAGAAAGAATGAAAAAGATTAAAATCCAGGAGAGTGGCACATGCCTCTAATTCCAGCTCTGGAGAGGCTGAAGCAGGAGGATTATAGCAAACTTGAGGCCAGTTTGGGCTATGTAGTGAGTCTGAGGCCATGCTGACCTATATGGACCGAGCCTGTCTTAAAAATTAAAAAAAATAGGCCTCAGATTTAGCTCTGTGAACATACCCAGATCCAGAAAAAATAAAAGAAGTAAGAAGCTAATGTGACTGTTATGGAACGGATTTCTTGCAGCTGCCTACACAGAAACAAATATCTGACAGTGAAACAATTTTTTTTTGTTTTATGATTTTATTTTTAAGAGAGGAAAAAAATAAATGCTACACAGGTAATTCTTTGTACAGATAGATAAATGGATAGACTAGTGATAGATATATAAATAGGTACAAGTAAGAAGATAGCTATGATTGATAGAGATGATAGATATGATAGATATGATATAAAACTAGAGATACAGCTGTGATAGAATAGAGATACATGATAACTACAAAAGATAGACGCATAGAGAAATATGCAGTTTTTTAACATTAATTTTATTGAGAAAGAAGTAGCAATGAGACAGTTTCAAAACAGGTTAGTA
>NDGN011381424.1:0-11026 GCA_002564285.1 Tympanoctomys barrerae | reverse complement strand
CTATAAGGATTGTTCCAAATACTAGTTGCACTGCTCTGTTTATAATTGTTAATATTAGACAAAGAATAGACAAATGCAGCAGCAGCAAAACAATTGTATTAGCACAATATTGTCCTAATTGTATGTGTAGTTTGAGTTATAGATTCTAAACCAATGTCTGAATTTCTTCTAGTCTGAGCAAAAGTTGCTGGTTTTCTTTACTCTGAAGAAAACTGAACTGTGGGGGACTGGGGAGATGGCTCAGTAGAATAAGCCCTTCCCTGGCAAGCACAAGGACCTGAGTTCAATCCCTGGTTCTGCCAAAAAATAAAAATTAAAAAATAAAAAGCTGAACTCTGAGTTGTCTGTAGAAAGTTAACATTTTGAGCTTTCCCTCCCTTTGTAAAGTGATTTCTGCATAGGTTATTGTCCACTTAACTTTAGTGAATTTTCCAAGTTGGCATTGTAAATAAAACAACTTACAAAAGTTTTCTGCAATAGAATTAACAAAATACTATCTTTATTCATAAATTGGAAACTAGAAAAAGGCTACTTGAAGTAACTCTTCCCAGTGGGGTCGTTAAGAATGTCCTCCAGCCTCTAGAGTCAAGCAATATCACTGGAATAGATTAGCCTGCATGTAGCAGGACTCCCTTAGTTGGACCTGAGGACTTATTTGGTTTGTTTTAAAATTTTCTATCTCCACTTTGAATATGTTGCCTAGAGACTCAGTAACTACCGAGTTTGTGGTTTGGGGGAGAAATATAACTAGACAATGTGTTAGCTTTTCAATTAAAGACAACACTTAATTCATGAGATATGTCATCTTTCTCTAGTAACTTTCTGTGTGGGGAAAACTATTCACACAACTTGCATGTATAAAGTAATTTAACCTCCAATATTAAAGTGTGTGGCAAAACCCAAAAAACATCCATCATGAATGCAAGATACTTTGAATTAAAAGGAAGTTATATAGTAGGTAGGGGGAAAAAAAGAAAAAGAAAGAGGGACAAAGGTTCCCCAGTGAGAGACAGACACATCCCCACAAAGTAAAGGAAACCTCAATCACTGGGGTGGGAGATACTATCTCACGATTGTTATTTCAATAATTGGGGTGAGTAAATAAAGTCAAAATCCTTTGTTGTTCTTCAGCAGTATCTTTCAAAGCACTTTGAAAAATGTACTGAATACAGAAGAACATCAATGGCTATAGCATCAATACAGTAGCAGACTTCGGGGGGGAACAAATAAACTCATATCCAATGATGGCATAGAGCAAGGCTCTGAAGTTCCTGATTGAACACAGAGTCCAAGTTTATCACAATCCATGTGACCCTTGTGCCACACCATCTGTGACATTACCAAAATCTTGTCCTCTTTAAATGCAGTGCAACAGATGTGAAGCAAGTTTCCCTTCCAATGGTGAGCAGATGTCCAACTGCTTAGCTACAGGGTATAGTGAAGGCATCCAGGACTCCATAAAGAATACTGCAGGCTTTCCCAGCATAGAACAAGGACATCACAAAGACAGGCAGCAGCCAATCTTTGAGCTTCAATCACAGACTCTTAGATAGCAGCCACTAGCGCCACCCCAAGCAATGGCAAGCATGCAGAAGTTCCAAAATTGAGCTCAATTATCTCTGACATGCAAATATTCCAACAAAGATCCAATGACAGAGAAATTGAAAACAGATTATATGTATGCGTGTGTCTTTCAGTAACAAAACAGTTGTCTCTTTCTACTAGAGCAATTATTTGAGTTAGAGAAAATGGTAGGCTTTAAACCCTCATTTCCTAAAGCCAGGATTAATGAAGATGCACTGGAGTGTTATAACATATGTGAACAAGGGAGAAAGATTTAATTTTCTGCCAGGAATATTGAAGTGCCTAAATTGGAATGAGGCTCCTACAGCAGGTTATATAACCAGGCCAGACAAAGAATAATTATATCACTAGCTTGCTTTTCACCTGTAAGCTTGGATATAAAATTTAATCTGTGTAGAAGCAATTTCCAAAAAACCAAATACACATAAAAGAGATCACGATGGCTTTTCTCTTCACACACAAATATGCTCAATAAAATTGTAATATCATGTGTCTCATAATCATTCATAAAAAAAACTTTAAAAAAGAAAAAACTTTTCTATCCAACACTTTGCACACACTGACAGCTTCACACACAGCGTTATCAGAGTAGCAGAACAAAATGGAACCAAGTGAGATCCTTGATAAATCTTTCAGTCCTGATCGAGGCTTCAAGATTTGTCCAAAAGATAATGCCAAATATTTTCTTTTAAACATTTATGATAGGAAAATCCAATGGGGTTTAGTACTGTGTCCTTTAGTTTTGACCAAAACACTGAATTGGAAAAAAATTTAGGCATAAATTAAATAAATGAAAAGTCTGAGTGTCCACAACTGTCACATGCCTTAACCTACAAAGATCCTCTAAATAAGATGAATATTAATATACATCTCCTGGGTGATGGTACATAACCATAGTGATAATAGGGAGCAGTCCTCATGTTCATGAGAGGCAAGCTCATAATGGCCCCTGGCACCTGCTGCTCTTACTTTTGCTTATCTTCTAAATCTTTTATTTGGTAGAGGGTCTCACTACACAGTTTGGACTTGTAGTGATCCTCCTCTTCTCAGCCTCCCCAGCACTGGGGTTACAGATGTGCACCACCATGCTGGGACTCTTGCCTGCTCAGTGCACCCCCAAGGCCAGGGCCAGCATGGCATACAGGACCAGAAATCAATCCTTGTTACCTGTACTTGCCAAAGCAGGTGATTAATCCATCACTTCTCTTCTGTTGAGCACTGATTTCTACCCACAACAAGGACACTGTGCACCACAGCTGAATTTCTCAGGCTGGGCCATGAGATCAAATATCAGACAACAGAACAGCAGCAGCTTCAAGCCACCCAATTTTAATAGTGGCAAGGACTATTAAAGTCTTGTCTGTTTGCCCCCTCTTGTCCTGCTGCTTAAAAATCAGACATGCTTCTTGGTGTTTTGCTCCATGAGGTGAAACCCACCCTCTAGGTAGAGCAGAAGGGAGATGGAAAGCAACTTTTCTGGCTTTATAACCTGCTCTGTGTGCAGGAGGGAAGTGTACTTTTCTCTGGTTTCAGGCAGAGTTATTATAGCAGTTATTACACAGAGGCAAACCTGAGCCTTTTTTTCAGTATAGGGGATTGAACTCAGGATCCTGTGCTTACCAAGCAAGCACTTATTCTACTGAGCTATTGCCCCAGCCCAAAACCTAAGCCTTTACAGCATATCAACACCATATGTGTAGCAGTTACTGTGGGGGAATTACTTGGTAGCTCTTCTCCCCTTGTTTCTCTTTTGTTTGGTTGGTTGGTTCAATTTTTGTTTTATTAGTACATGTTTACTGTATGTAATGATCATATTATGTGGGTGGGAAGCTGATGCATGTGTGTAAAACATCTTAATTCCTTTTTCACCCCTTTCCCTCCTTCTTTCTTCCCCCTCCCTCCATCTCTTGGTCTCCCTCCCTTTTGCAAAAGATCTCTCTCCCAGTCTCCTTTATCATATTTTTTGACTAGAGAGTACAGGCAAAGTTCAGCTGAGTGCATTCTTTCACCTGGCTCCCTTCTTCTATGCCTGGAACCTGGATGAGCTCTCTGGGAAGGCAGATTCTGAGAGACATTGTCCTTCAGGTATCCTCTCAAGACCATACCTCCGTGTCTCTTCAGCAGGTTCATCAAAAACCACAAGGCTCCAAGCATAGTGTTCTAAGAGATCTCACCAGAAACACATAATTTCCTATGACCCAGCCACAGAAGTCCTAAAATGGCACTCTCACATTCTTTCCCACAAACAATGTCATACCATAGACTGGAATTTATTGGGGCCCAAATTCTTGTCCCAAGTTGGGGGCTGTGTCTAGTGATGTCCTTGCTGGCAGAATTCCCAAGCAGTGAAGGACATCACATGGCAAGAGAAGAGCACAGTAGAAATATGGTGAACTGAATGACACAGCAGACTGACTCTGAGAGAACCCACTGACCCACTATCACGCTTAGAAGGGCAGAGCCTTTATCAGCCCTTAAAGGTCCCACCTGGTGCCATCACCTCACATAAAACATTAAACTTCAACATGTGCTTTTCAGGGAGAAAAACATATTCAAACCTCAGAACAATATTTTTTTAATTCTTTTTATCTTCTAAACACAAGTTACTTTATTTTTGCATAATTCACAACTAAAACAAGCATTAATGTGTGCAATATTTGAGCTTTATTGATTTTTATACACAAAAAGTAGTGTTGCTAATCTATCCTCTGGGGGCAGATAACTTTTCAGCATTTGTGAAACCCTTGTGTAGACTTAGTCCCTCTTTGCTTTCCATGTATATCTTAAAACAATTTCACTCACTGCCAGCTTTCTAAATAGGTAAAATATTACCGAGGAAAATGAATCATACCTCTAACTCCCCTGCTTGAAGAAGGTTTATAGCTGCCTCCTTATTGTCACATTCCCTGGCCTTCTGACCCCTGCCATTTGCCTTCCCTGTTCCATCCACCTTGCCCCTCCATCAGGCAACCTTCACTCCAGCCACAATGAATTCTCCACTTTCTTTACAAGAACTAGGTGTCTTTATCTATGCACTTCTCTAACCTTCAGATGACCTTTATCCCCAATTCCCATGACCCCCACACCCTCTGACACATAGTTTAAAAGCCAACTCTGATTCTTCCTTCTTTGCAAAGCCTTTCCAGTCCCCAGCCTCCTCATGAGTTCCCAGAAAGAACTACTCTGCTCATGTTCCCACAAGTAAATGTGAAGAATTGCTCTATCATTTAGAATATCTGACTCATCATATTCTAATAATCTTCTTAGTCATCTGTCTTTTTCCTACTGAGAACCCCAACACAGACAAATGGAACCATTTGTCTCTATCATGTGTATTACTGAGCAGAGTGATATTATATAGCAAGTGCTTAATAAATGCTTTATTCCACAGAACTTTTTAAATATGTCAAAGTGTAAAAAATATTTCAGCATGGTTTAAGCACCTGTGTCACTCAATGGGCATCCCACTCTCAGAACTTACTTATACCACTATCAGTGTTTTCTGTGTTGTGATAAATGAGCATCTAAGTATCTGTGGGATTCCATATGATCCTTTATACCATTGTAACAATTACTATGTGTCAAGATCCATCACTCATAAGCCAACAGTTCCCACTACAACATGCTCCATGATTTTTAGTAAGAACTACAAGTATGAGACCACATGAGTAGTCCACAGAGGTGGTTTGTTTATCAACTCTTTCTTGCTCACTCTTCAGTTCCTTGAATGTCCACAATTCTCTTTTCTTTCACACAAGTACAGTGAGGTAGTGTCAAAATGCCCTACATCCTAGCCTTGTGCCAAAGAATGAAAGCTGCTTTCTTCCTCATGGGATCATGCCATACAGACACAAGGCAAGACTCATTTGAGGACCTATAGTTCCCAGTTCTCAGGTGGAATTGCTAAAATGGTTGGCAGTAATTGATGTAGACACCCTCCAAAGCTATGATGCTCTCCCAGTCACCTCCAGCTCTCTCTCTTGTCTTCTGCTCTCTTGGGGACCCTCTTATGTCTGCTCCAAATTTCTCCTCCTCACTGCTAAATCTCTGACTTCTCTACCTATGTTTCCCTGACTGTGGGCAATTTTATACCCAATGCATAGTTAAAGCCAACCAGGATACAAACCAATCACTAGTCAGGTTTAGAACACAGAGCATAAAACTTAACTAAATCATCATTGCATTGATCCTTATGTCTTTATGTAGGAGACTAAGCCACAAGAATATGCAAACTGGCAAACTAGAGTAAAATCATAAGGTAGGAACAAGACAAGAGACTGTTCTATTTCTAACTGCTGTGATAGATGCATATTTTACCTAAAAGATCATCCCCATAGGATCCAATCCTGTCTATAAGATACAGCTGTTCTTAAGTCTTCTTATGACTTATTCTAGGCTTCCTAAGGATTGGAATCTATCGATCATGAGCCCAACATCCAGTATTCGATGTTTACTGGCATATTAACTACAGGAATTCAGAAGAGTAATGAGATATGTGATTCTCTGTTCTCACCATTTTTCAAGAAAATCTTTCTTAATTCATACAAGGAATAAATCGGTACTTCTCATTGCTCTTAAATTTGTGCAATTTAGTCAAATATCCCAAGGAAGGGAAAAGAATTTTTCCTTTAAGAGCTAACATTGATCAACATGCATAGTGTAACTGCACATGAAGGAAGCACTGTTATGATTTTTGCTATATATGAAAAAAGACCTATCTAGAACATACAAAGAATTAAAAGAATCAGGTCCCCAAGGCATCTGAAATGAATATACACTTCTCAAATGAAGAGATACAAATAGAAAATAAATATATGAAAAAATGTTCAACAGGCCAGCCAAATAGCTCAGTGGATTAAAGTGCCTGCAAGCAGATGCAGGGGTCACGGGTTTGATCACCAGACCTACCATGCCAGCCTGCCTCTGGGGCATGCTGAGATAGCAGTTGAGACTGAGTGTAGTGGTGTATGCTTGTAATCCCAGCTTTTGAGAGGCTGTAAACAGGTGGATCACTATGAGTCTGATCTAGTAGTGAGACTCTGAACACCCTGTAGACCCTTCCCTAAACTACAAAAAAAAAAAAAAAGTTCAACATCATTGGTCATTCAAGAAATGCAAATTAATACAACACTGGGGTTCCATCTCACCCAGAAAGAATGGATATCATCAAGAAGTCAACAAATAACAAATGCTGGAGAGGTTGAGGTGAGAAAGTAACCCTTCTCCACTGTTGTGGGAGTGGACACTGATCCAACCACTATGGAAATCAGTGTGAAGATTCATTTAAAAGCTAGGATTGGAAGCCCTATTCAAGTCAGCTAATCCTCTCCTGGATATTTTTCCAGAAGAACTGAAAACATCATACTACAGTGATACATGTGTACCCGTGTTTATAGCAATGCAATTTGTCTTAGCTAAATCCCAGAATCAACCCAGATTCCTATCAACTGAATAATGAATAAAGAAGATATGGTATTTTTGCACAATGAAATATTATTCAGCTATAAAATAGGATAACTTTGAGTCTTTTGTCAGTAAATGGATGCAGCTAGAGACTATACTCCTTTTGTTATGTATTTGATATAGGGTCTCACTGTGCAGGTTCGATTCCTAGTGATCTTCCTGTTTTCAGCCTCTACAGCACTGAGTTCATAGGCCTGTGCCACCTTACCCAGTCTTGATGGCCAGCTTAGTGCCTGGGGGTGAGGCCACCACAGCATGTAGTCTCTGCACTTGCCTAAGCAGGTGCTTAATCTGATGAGCTATCTCACCAGCCCAATATCATAGTCTTAAGTGAAGTAAATCAATCCCACATGTGTGCACATCATATTATCTCCTTAGTGTGAGAACCTGAAAGAGAAAATGGAATCTGGAGAGTACAATAGATACTGGGAAAAGGAAATTAATTTGTTCAAAAGGAAAAAGTTATTGTACCTTAGGGGTGGGGAGATGGCTCAGTGGAAAAAATTACTGAGTTGAGTTACTGAAGAATAGGACAGGGAGTGGGGGAAAGGGATATATCTATGTAAACAGGATAGTTTGGACAACTGTACTGTGCATTTCTACTGGTTTCTGTAAGGGAGAAGACAATGCTTAATTTGTTTTGTCTCTTTTTTAATTGTTTATACATTTCTCTCTTAATTTCTTGGGGTTTTTGTTTGTTTTTCTATGTATTTGGTATAGGATCTACTACACAGCTTGGAGTCATAGTGATCCTCCTGTCTCAGCCTTCCCAGCACTGGGGTTACAGGTGTGTGCCACCACACCTAGACTTTCTTCTTAATTTCTCGTACATTCCTTTCTTTTATTCTTTCTTCTTCCAATCTTGCAATATTGGCTATCCTTGTAGTTCCTCTTTTTCTCTAATTTTTGGTCTGCAAACTTTAATTGTTAAACATACAGAAGAAAGCTTAATGATATTACCCTGTAACAGAAGCAGTTGAGCTTAACATCACTATCTGTGTGAATATCAAATGCCTTAGATGTAACATATTAAAACAAGGTCTACATAGTCCTTCCTTCCTCAAAGAAAACAATTATGCATTCACTTCTGTGTGCTCAAACCTTGGCAGAATAGCTAATATGTAACTGGTACTCAATAAATCTTAATAATCCAAGGCTTCTGAATATAAAACCAAAGGTTATTTTTCTGCATGAGTATCAAATAATAAAATTTATTTTAATGATAAAATTTAGACAACAGCAATGCAGTACAATTGCCAGTGGTGCTTTAGTACCTGAATGTCAGTGGTGGTCAGATCCCAGGGCTTACCCTGACTCAGTCCTTTCTTTGACATAAAATCCATGATGCAATTACAATGATATCTCAGTTTATGACTTTAATTTGTTTTAGAATTTTGGACAAAATAAATTAATTTGTATTTGTGTGCAGAAGTGTCACTTCTAGGTGGTTCTAGAACAAAATGGCAAGGGGATATAGAAAAGTAGATGAGAGACAAAAGAGGTCAATAGAAGGGCCTCTTTCTGGATGGGAAAATAGGACTGGACAATAACCATAGGGTCATTTATTTATACTTTTGAAATATTAGTACCATGAGACACAGGCATGCCTAGAAACTAATGACTGGAGTTGTCTCAGGTGAGATGACTATTGGGTATTTTCCTTTTTATCATCTTAAAAAAATAATACTAATCACCGTAGTGGCATAAGTGTGAGTTAAGGATTTAACTTTAGGAAGTCACACATTCAGACAAGCAGAAACCAACACCCACCACAGCCCAAATGTTTTTCCTCTACTTTTCCTTAAGTTTTACAGGAATCTAATAGTTTTGCGTTTTTCCACTCCCACACACACCCCAAAAAAAGACAAAAGTAAGAATTACTTTTATTCCTATTAGATGGAAGTACAAATTTTATGGAGGTGTGTATCATTGAAGAAACCTAGTGTCAGGGATGCAATTATTCTGAAAAACTTCCTGTAAAACATTTTAAACTGAAGGAAAAGCCCTGGAGTATGTTTGAGTGGAAGACCTGTGACATAGGACAGCTGAACTCTGATCTTCGACGTTCACCTTCATGTGTCTTCAGCATCTCACTATAACCCCCTGCTTCTGTTCAGGGGACTATTTGGTCTTAGGATGTGTAGATATAACTGAACTGTAGATGTAAGGGAAATTTGATGTGTTGCATTGTTGTTAAATAATTAAAATGGGTCAGTTTTCCCAAAAAATGCTTGTAACTTCCCCAATTTTGCAGGTTTATATCTGGCATCCTAAACAACTAATTTGAAGATACCAAGCAATAAATCGACTTGTTGTATTTCTATTACTTTATTTAGTGAAATTTTATATCATTTCTAATGCTGTTTTTTATCACTATTTTGTATTTTTTTAAACAGTAATAGTAAGAATTTCAAGTCAGGGATTTTGACACCTCCTGCCTTTCCTTTGTTGCCTAGGATTACTTTTCCTGTTCTAAATCTCTTCTGCTTCAAGGTAAATATTGGAAATGTTTTCTCTTGATCTGTGAGATATGCTAATTGTATTTTGAACAGGAATACATTAAAACTGGACAATAATTTTTTGAATATGGCCATTTTCACAATGTTGTTTCTTCCTATCCATGCCAAGTAATATCTTTCCATTTTCTGAAATCCTCTTCCATTTGTTTTTTAGAGTACTACAATTTTTAGTGTACAAATCTTGTATTTCCTTTGTTATATTTACTCCTAAGTATTTCATTTATTTGGATGCTGTTGTGAAGGGTATATTTTCCATAATTTCTTTCTCAGTGAGTTTGCTGCTTGTTTATATGAATGATGTTGATTTTTTCATATTAAGTTTTTATCCACCTATGCTACTGAATTTGGTTATTAGTTCTAAAAGTCTTTGTGTGAAGTTTTTTCAGACTTCTATGTATTGTATCATGTCTTCCTGAATAATGGTAATTTCACTTCTTTTTCTATCTTTATTTATTTTCTTTCTTTCTTATCTTATTGCTCTGGTTAATGTTTCCAGAAATATATTGAAGATGAGTGGTGACAATGCACATTCCTGTCTTATTCCGGATTTTAGAGTGAAATCTTTCCTTTTTTTTTTCCATTTAGTATGATGTTGGCTGTGGGTTTATCATTAAATAGCCTTTATACATTCAGATAAAGACCATATATTCATGAGAAAGTATTGGAATTTGTCAAATACTTACTTTGAATCTATTGAAATGATCATGTTTTGTCCCATTTCTCTTAATATACTGGATGATATTTATTGATTTGCATATGTTGAACCATACCTGAATCTGTGACATGAATCCTACTTGCTTGTGGCATATGATGTTCCTAATGACTTGCTGCATTCTGTTTCCTAGTATTTTATTCATGTGGATTTCTGCTTCTATGTTCATTAGGGACATTGGCCTGTGATTCCCTTTTTTGGCTGGGTCCTTCTCTGGCTTTGGTATCAGAGTAAAACTTCCTCCATGTATGAGATATGAAAAATTGCTTTCCTTTACATTTCATTGAAGAACTTGACATATATTGATGTTGTCTTCTATAAATTTCATCTAGAATTCAGCAGTGACTCCATTAGGGATTCAGCAGTTCTTTCTCATAGGATTTTAATTACATGTTCAATTTTATTGACATATTTAATATCAGGATTTTTACATCTTATTAATTCAGCTTTGGTAATTTATTAAGTATCCAGGAATCTCTGTGGTTTCTTTTTTCCATCCTATAAAAGTAAATATTTACAAAGATTGTATTCATGAACTTTACTTTTTTTATACCTTTCTAATTTTTTTCTTTTAAGATCTTACACTAGGGAGACTATACAATATTGACACATGTGGGTCTTCATTATTTCACTTATGTGTATATCTTCCAGTGGCATCCACTTAAAAATAAAGACTTCATGTTTGTCATTCTTTATAACTGAGTAATACTCCATTGTATAAAAATACTACATCTTTTTCATCCATTCC
>NDGN011381393.1:0-15992 GCA_002564285.1 Tympanoctomys barrerae | reverse complement strand
GTGTGTGACAGAGAGAGAGAAAGAGAGAGAGAGAGAGAGAGAGAGAGAGAGAGAGAGAGAGAGGAAAAGGGATAGGAAATGAATTGAAATTAAAAGATGGGAATAGAGCTCTTGCAAAAGGGAAGGAGACCAAGAAATGGAGAGATCAGGAACAGATGGAAGGGTTAGGGGACAGAAAAAGAATTCCAATGGGTTGTAAAATGTAGCAACTCCCTAGCACAAATGCAATCATTAGAAACTTCAGAAATACTGATAGAATTTTTACAAAAAACTCATGAAAATGCATTTTAAGCTTTAAGTAAAATCATTCACCTAGATTTAATAGGAGACTTTCAAATATTTCAACAAATCTGAAGATATTTTTCTCTCTTTCATAAAGTATTCACCAGTGGCCATAATTTAGAGCCTAAAATATAAACATATCATCACTATCAAATAAAAAACAGCTGTTTGGCCACAAATGTGAGAAAACGCAGAAGAGCAGGTACCTAACTGTCAAAGGTGGCTGGACATATCATATAAGCATATTAAGAAGCATTTAGCAAAGTGTTTTATTGTCATAAGGCCAACAGCAGTTTGTTTTTAAGCTATAGTTCACTGTCATTGGTCCAGAGAGATAGTACAATAATGTTTTCTCCCAACTTGGATGTTAGTGTTCATGAAGTCATTGCTCTTTAGTGTTCCCTGTAGTCTGTTCATGCAGACTTTCTCATACTGGATAACAACTAACTTACTTTTTTAAATAGCCCTGCATGTACTATATGTTTTAATAGAAATTTAAGTCATATGCGTTTATAGGAAATAAGTCCATTAGGTCAGATTGATAGAATGCACCCTTCTAGCTTGTGCCTCTCAGAGTATTTGGTGTTCTTTTAAAATGATTTTAGCTAGAGTCTGCCTCATCAGAGGTGCATAAATACCACGAGCTGTGCCCAGAGAGCTACCTGCCTTTTTGCCTTGTTGGAAGTGAGTGAGGAAAGGAAAATTTGGTATTCTTTCACAGAATTTGTTTTCTTATTGTAGAAATTTAGAACCTAGGGACAAGTATAAGGAATATGATTAAAACTGTTCATAGTGCCATCAGCCAGTGATAATCTTAATCCACTAAGATTTGGGTATACGTCTCCTTTTTTCATTTGAATACTCATTATATGATGCAATCTTTTCTCATAGAATTTTATAACTTGTTTATTATGCTGTAAACATTTCCTAGTGGACTTAATGTTTTAATCTGTCTCCTTGAATAAATGCCTCTTTCCCATTATTCCTATGCGTATTGTTGGTGTCAGGCAGAGGAAATGTGTCCTTCCCATGTATTTAATTTCCAGACTTCCCAGAAATGGGGATTCAAGAAATTAGCTCTAACCCACACACTCATATTTCTGCTCAGTAGTGGATAATTTATAAAGTTATTGACCACAAGACAAATGTAACCATGTGTATCTGTGTTTGCCCCTGTATTTCTAAATTATTGGAAATAGATTATTAGGAAAAAGATCTCAGCTCATTAAGAAACAACAAATTTTTTTAAAAATTATTTCTTTCTTTGACACAGGGTCTCACTATGCAGTACAGATTCATAGTGATCCTCTTGTCTCAGCCTTCCTAGCACTGGGATTATAGGCATGCACCACCACACCTGGAACCACATGCAGTACCAGGGATGGAACTCGGGTCCTTGTGCTTGCCAGGCAGGCATTTAGACCAGCAAGCTATCTCCCCCAGCCCTAAGAAACAACAATTGTAGAACATATATTAAAATAATATAATTCAAACTTTGCAATCTGATTCTTTCAATGTCATAGCTATTAAGGGTATAAATGATCATTTCAATGAAAAATTAGAACTAGAACTTCATTAAGTGAAGCTTTAATGTATATTTTTATGTTAGGCCTACTGTTCAAATATGTTTTGGAAAAGTTTCTTCTCATTAGGCTAATAGATTGTCAATAGGCATAAATGAGCTATTGCTTAGAATTGGCAGTCAATTACTTACTCATCTGTTTAAACATATGTTTGTACCCCAAACACGCTTGGTTTTAACAAAACACAATGAAAGAGTGTTTCCTTGTTGTCTTTGCTTAGAATACCCCCTGAGATAGACACTGAAGACTCAACTTTGCTATCGTAATAATCACCGTCAGGTGACATCCCTGGGTCCCTGAGGACAGATTTATTTGTAGCAGAAAATTTCAAGAACACATCTACCAAAAAGAAGGAAAAGATAATCTTTGAGGCATTCATTCATGAATATCTGAACCCACCCAACAATCATTAATGTGAGGCACCAGAACAGAGACTTCATAAACTTAGTAATATAATAAGAAGGTGAAATAGACCCGTGCATTAGATCTGTGCTGCCAACTATTACAGGACTCATATGTGCAGGCAGTCAGCTAGCCTGATCCCAAGTCAATCAGCCCTTAATCTCTCTCCTTGTGGCTCTGTCTCACCCCATCCCATACACACACACACCAATGTCTGTTTCTATAGTATATGGCAATGCTCTCATTAGTCTCTGTAAATACATTTCAACATACTTTCCACTGAGTCAGATCTCAAAGCCACTTTACTTCAGAGAGGAAAATAGAATATATAAAAACAAAACAAAACAAAACAAAATACTGGATTTAAAACTCTGGGATGTGCACCCAGCCAATGGACTCCCTGATGAAAGAAGTTTGGAAAGCAGCATGTTTTATTCCCCTAGTACAGCTTTATGGACATATTAGTACAGTGTAAACTCTGCAAGAATCTCTGTAATAAAGGACCTAATTTTAAAGTTGTTTCCTCCAAAAGTTTCAGAGTGGAACCATTTATTTGTTTGCTATATACATTACCAGCTCTAGGGAACAGGCAATTATATAGAACAGAGCATTATAGGGTTGGGAGGTATCAAATATTGCAACTTGAGACTGGGCGTGGTGGCCCGCGCCAGTAATCACAGCTCTTGGGAGGCTGTAAACAGGTGAACCACTGTGAGTCTAATCTAGTAGTGAGACACTGTACACCCTGCAGACCCTTTCCTAAGATACAAAAAAAGAAAAAAATACTGCAACTGGGCCCATGTAGAACTCAGTAAGATTCGTAAAGTAACCATCTGCTACAATTTGCATCTAGATTCCACCCAAAGCCTCATACAGTCCCTGGGCCAAGGTTTTTGGAGATGACTGAGTCTAGAGTATGTAATTAATTCATGTTTCAGGACCTGGATTAAAGGTGCTGGAATTAAAAGTGGGTGATTGCTACATCAGTCCACCAATTGGATTGGCACTGCCCTGATCTTAGTAGCCGCCATACAATATAAGGGACAGAAAAAGGTTTGTCTTCCATTTCTTCCCTTGTTTGTTTTCTGTATCTTCTGCCATAATAGTGATTGCCCTTCTGCCAGGCCACCCTGCCTTGGAGTCAGCCAATTGCAGACAGAAATCTCTACAACCTTGAGATAAATAAACCTTTCCCCCTTTTACTTTGGGTGCTGGGTATTTCGTCTCAGTGACAACAGAAGTACCTAAGACAGAATTTGGTACCATAAAAATGGGGTCATTGCCGTGACTGTACCTGAACATTTGGTTCAGAAGCCTTGGGGAATGGCTTATGGGAAGTCTGGAAATGTCCAACTAAAAGTTTGCCTTAAATCTGAAAGGAGACTTGGACATGGACTTTTCAGCTAAGCTCAAACTATTAAGACTTTGGCAACTCTTAGTGGTGGGCTAAATAGCTTTTCAGTCAAGGAATGTACACGAGATTTGGGGGAACTAAGGGCAGAATATTATGGTTTTTGTCTAGCTGCTCCCCAAAGACTTATATAGTCATCAGGGGCAGGGTTCTTTGGATGTGGCTGAATCTAGAGAATGTGATTATAGTACAATACTAGGATTAAGGATGGGTGACTGCTAGATTGGTCCACTGATTGGATTGGCACTGTCCTATTTCTAGCAGCCTTCACACAATATAAGGGACAGAAAGAGGCTTGTCCTCTCTTTCTTCCCTTGCTTGCTTTTGACACCTCTACCACCATGAAAGGTTGACCCCTGTCACACCACATCACCTGGTCTTGGAACCAGCCGATTATGGACTGAAACTTCTACAGGCTGTGAGCTAAATGAACCTTTCCTCTTTTACTTTGAGTGTTGAATATTTTGCTCACAGTAACAAAAGTAATTGAGACACTTTCTTTCTCTCTAGGAGAGTTAGTTTTATGAAAATTATATGACCTGAAAAGTTGCAGTGCAAAGCTTTGGTTTTTAATACTAAAATAAATTAATAAGTAAAGCAAAGGTGAAGTTAGGCTTTCCTCTGTTACAACAAGATTCCATAGCAGGTCTCTGATTTAAGGAAGCTTTGCAAAACTTCCAGTATTTCTTGATTTTCTGTGATTTTCCTTCCAAAATACTTCATGAAAAAGTCCCCTATTTCTCATACTCTGTTTAAGCAGTACCAGCAGACATGCCCATGATGGTAGGCTTAACAACAGCATTTGGAGACCAAATCATTTCTTTTGTTTTAGAACATTCTTAATGGAAAAGGTGCAAAGTTTTGCCAGAGCCAAACTTATCCACTTCAGGTACTCTTAGATTGTGACTCTTAGAATTCTCAAACAATGAAATTGACAGTTTTGGCCAACTCCCTTAGCACAAAAGACAGTCCAGACCTTCCCTCAGGAAGGGCAACTCAAACTGCTTGACACATGTGGGCGAAGATGATGTTTATTTTGTTGGGCATCAGATCCTGGTATAAATCTTTTAAAAGAAGTAAGAAAACAAAGAAGAAAACTAACAAAAATAAAGTGACTACTTTTCTGTGATCACGACAAAACCTAATAGCAGAGCAAGGGTTGAGCAGGGAGGGCAGTATTGTCTGATGAACAGTAAGAGGTCAGACCTTGGGTCCTAGTCAGAATGGTGACACACACTCATCTCTAAGGGCCTGCGTGGAAGAAAATGCTGTGAAGCAGAAACAAAAGGGGGAAGAAAAAGATGTTACTGAGATTATTGCTGAACTCCACTTTACAACTTCTTAATAAACAGCTTCCTACTTAAGTTTTTGCTTCAGCGGCTTTAACAGTAGGTAACAAAATCTCTTCACTTTACCCAAGGCAGTACAATGTGCTCTTAAATGGATATGCAGGTAGTTTACAACTTGTGCTGTGATTTTTTTCTTTTATTTGATGAAGTTCTGAGTCTTATAAATTAAGGTGGTTATAATACAAAAGAGAGGAGTATTAATCTGAGCCACCCTTGCTTTTTCATTGCTCTTCCTCATGTGAATTGATTTGAAAACATGCCTGAGAATCTACATAAGCTTGAGCCTTGAAAGTCCAATATGAGTTCAGAGACTACAAAGCTTTGGAAGTGCTCAGTCTCTAAGGATTCCGCAAACATTATTTCTAAAAGTGGGAACAGGTACCTGTGACCCCAGTTCTGCTAGGTGGAAGCTTGTGTCCTCCAATCCTTGTTAGAACAGTCAGTAGCAAAGAGAAATAATTTCCGAGTATATTGAGAGCCACAATAATCTTTCATTTCCTCATCAGCACCTTTGCTGAGCCCCCAAAGCTAACATATTCTGCACTCTGGGAAATGCTCTCTGAAGCCAAGACTAATAGTTAACACACATGGCATACAATAGCTGATTTCTGTATTGGAAGTGGTTCTTCAAATTAGAATAACACTGACCACAGAAATCTCCTTTCTGAGAGCATGTACCACTTCTTTGCAAAGATACAAAATCAAGCAGTCTCTTTGTGAATTCAAAAAGGCTATTTTTGGAAGTGACAATAAAAGAGAGCTGTGAATTTTACCTAACATAAAGTTTTGCTTAATGTTTACTTTTACGTATGAGGTCTATTGAATAACAGAGACATGTTATGTTTATTTTAGGGCAAATTTGTTCTATTGCTGAACTGGATATCAAAAAATAAATTCTCAATAGCAAGCAACTGTTCTTGCCTCACAGCTAGGTTTCTAAAACCTATCCCGGCTCCCAGGATGCCAGTTAAATTTTGGGAGGATGTCAGAAGCCGACGGTGAGAGGCAGGGGTGTTGGGCAGATCCTCTGACTCCCTGATGGGTGCGAAGTGTGTGCCTTGTAGGCAGCTCACGTTTCTGGAAAACTGAAGAAATAAAAAAGTACCAGCCTCAGTGAAGAGAATGATTAAATCTTGAAAGCCAGCAGTTGCACAAGAATAGGATTCTCAGGGCTGGCGATATAGCTCAGTGCACTAAGCCCCTGCTTTGCCAAGCACAGGGACAAGGGTTTGATCCCCTGTCCTGCATGCCATGTCAGCTCCACCCCTGGGACGAGCTGAGTGGTTGACTGAATCTGGGTGTGTTGGCGCATGCCTGTAATTCCAGCGCTGAGGAGGCTGAAAACAAGAACACTATGAGTCTGAGCTGTGTAGTGAGACCCTATACCAAATACATAAAAAATGAAAAGGAAAAAAAAAAAGAAAGAAAAGAAAAAAAAGAATAGGATTCTCTGGCAGTGTTAGCATCTGGAAGTGAAGTGACAGCATGAGTCAAGCAGTGCTTTTTTGTTTTCATTTTGAGACAGAATCTTGCTGCGTACTCCATCCTGGGCTCACACTCTGGATCCAGTATCAAGCTCCCGAGTAGCATCAAGTACCTGTGTGTGCCACCACACCCAGCTTTGTGTGAAGATTTCACTCACGCATGGGACAGGAATGAGAAACACACCTTCGAGAGGGTGAAAGGCAGCTAAAATCTTTTCTAGAACATTCTGACCACCAGAAGATAAATCTCTCCCTCTCTCTCACCTACAAATCTAAACTGAACAACAAAAAGTAAGAAATCCCATCGCTTATATGATTTGTCTGTAATACACAGAACATACAGTGACTTTTAGGTGACTGTCCTGGACAGTTCTAAAGCAAGGCAAGAACTCAGGAGACGAAGGATGGCTGCAGAATCCCTGGGAAGGTGCTTTCTTGGCCCCAAACCTAGCCTCTCCCTTCTGAGCTGTCAGCTGCATCTCAGCCCCCTGAAACACTTCTGTTTCTGCGCAGTCGGCACACTCAGCCGGCCCGCTCTCAGTGTAGTGTCACTGAGTAACAGCTGCTATCCCCTAGCCAGGGAAGAACCTCTACCCTAGGCTCACACAAGGGGCATCCTTCCAAGACTGCCTCGCAGCTTTTAGTTCAGTGTATTTTCCCTTGATTTGAAGGGCAAGCCCTGGAAAAAGAGGAGCAGGGGTTAGAAATGAGCCCTAAGGAAGGAGGTTGGCTTGGAAAGTCTGGCAACAACCCAGTTACCTCCCTCAGGAGCTCGCCAGTCTACTAAAGTCTGTACCTTTTTCAGTATTTTTAAAGACGTCTAGTAATGTAAAAATGCTCACTGGCCCTGGGTCTCGCAAGCTGAGAGCTAATGCAGATGAGTTTGCTGTTTCTAGCTGAGAAAAGTTGGTGGTGAGCGTGGCAGGTCCTCTGGCCTGTGATGTGGGGAAAGGTGACACTGTGTTTGCCAGGGTAACTTCTGCAGAACTCAGTCAGTGACATAAATGGAGAAAATAATTCTCTGTCTTCCTTTTTAAAAATATCTTTCATTTTTATTTACCCCCTGCCCCCCCCAGTTGTGCACATTAATGGGGTTCGGTGTAGAATTTCCACACAGACACAGCACAGAATGCACTGAGGGAATTCGGCGTCCCTGGAACACCCTCTCTTCCCCATCCTTTTGGGTGTTGTTGAGGGTTGTACCCGGGACCTCGCACACCAAAGCAAGTGCTTTATTTCTGGGTTCCAACACCAGCTCCAGAAAACGGCTTTTCTGTATCTTCTATTACCCACCCAGCACTGGTGAGAAAGTGACAGAAACGCCACCCATGTAAGTAACTCTTTCAGCTGAAGGAGCCAGTGGCCCAGTTTCTGCTTTATTTCTGCAAGGGTTCACCTTAACATCTGGTAAAAAAGAAAAAGTCCTAACTTACCTAATCATACAGTTGTTTCCTACCGTTCAACAATTATTTACCTATTCCTGTTATCTCTTAATTATTGTTTGATAGTAAGAAAAATGTTAATCAATTCATTCATATAATTCATTTTTTTTCCATTTGAAATTGTGTGTTCTGCTATCATATGTGAACGTCAGATTCGAGTTTCTTCTCATGACTGTCCGGGGAGCATTCCAGGCCTTCCGTCTCAGTTAGGTGCTGCATCTGAGGTCCCTATTGTTCTGTGACTTCCAGATTGTTGGACTGAGTAGCTTCTAGGTCCTCTGGCTCTCTAGTACTATTGTGGCCTTTTCTACCCCTGACCTATAACCCTATAAGCCTACTTAATATGATATATATATATATATATATATATATATATCAACACAGAAGCCATTCATATAAGAAAGTCATATTTAAGGTTTAGCAAAGCAAGCTGGTAATAATATGTGGCTTTATTAAAGCAAGCTACACTGAAGTTCTCTTAACTTCTATTTATTTATTCATTTATTTATTTTATTTTTATGGCAGAATCAGGTTTGAACTCAGGCCGTTGCATTTGCCAGACAAGTGCTTGTTCTACTGAGTTGTCTCCCCGTCCTCCTAACTTTTGTGTATTTATAAGCACACACTGAGTCAAGCTTCTGGGTATTAGATGATCAGTTTCTTTTCCAGTTTGTGCACACGAGGATAGAAGCATCCTGATGAGTTATAACTCCTAAATCTATTGCTGGCATTTATGAAATCTATATAGCTCAAAGATGCATGAGCTATATTGAAATCCCTAGGATTCCAAAGTAAAGGATCACCTTTGTCTATGAGTCAGTGTCTTAAAATATATAAACATTTAAAAAACTTGCAATAGTCTTTTGTGAAGCAAGATCATTATTTAAAATGCTAGTCGTGGCATTCACCACATTCTGAGAACAGATTAGTTGTAACCCTGACATCCAGTACCTATAGATGTGTTCTCACTTGAAAATAGGGTCTCCACAGATGTCAAATTGAGATGAAGTCATGTGTGTCTAGGGCGGGCCCTAATCCACTCTTACTGGTATCTTCAGAAGGAGAGGAGAGCTGGATATGTTAGAACATGCTCGTAATTCCTGCACTCTGGAAAACTGAGGCAGGAGGTTTGCAAATCCAAGCCGAGGCTTGCCAAATTAACAACTTAACAAGATCCTGTCTTATAATTAAAAAAGAAAGAAAAAATAAAGGGCTGGTAATGTAGTCAGTCAGCAGGTGAAGGGTTCACCCTTAGCACTGAAAAAAGAAGAAGGAGGAAAAGAATCAGGAGGAGGAGGTAGAGGGGGAGAGAAAACAAAGCAAACATACCAGGAGAAGGCCATAGGATGCCAGAGGGGAAAATTACAAAGATGCACCCACAGATCAAGTGAAGGCATGAACAGCCAGAATCACTACAAGTTAGGAGCAAGCAAGGCAGAGCCCTGTCTAGAGCCTTCAATGGAGTGTGAAGAACTTGATTTCAGACTTATAGATTCCACAACTCTGAGATAAGAAATTCTTGTTGTTTTCAACCACCCACTTTCTGGTACTCTGTCAGGGCAGCTCTGGGAAGGTAATATACTGGTTAAAAAATGTTTGAACAAATAATTGTAATTAATTTGCTTACAGGAATCTTTAATAATAAGTAACACCTACTATATTGAAATATAAGCAAACTATTTTCTGGCCTGTGCTGATATAATTACTTTAAATTTCAATTTCCGAATGTTAGAGACAAAATTTCAACCATTAGTAAGGGGAAACATAAGTTAAATGATAAAACAGAATAAGAACTAATGAACATGAGTCAACGAACCATGAAGACATGCTGAGATGTCATTGTAGCCCTAACTGAAGAGAACCTGTTCAAGAGTGCTGTGTTACTACTGTCAACAACGGTTCCCTCAGTGGACAGCCATTAAGGAAATGCAAAGGTAAATAAATGTTTGTAATCTTTGTGTGAAAACTAGAGAACTACTATCCCTTTTGGCCACCCCGCTGTTGCCTAATCACATCAGCTTCTGGAAAGGAGTGAGGTTTTGGGGCCTCTACTTCATTTTTCCTTGACCACAGTCACCCCCAAATCAACAGCCATTGGAAGTACCACACCAGACACTTTCCTATATGCTTCTGTCAGAAGACTCTCATGTATTTGGAAATTAATTTGCTTCTGTTGCTCATTTTGCCTTTCTTTTTTAGGTTGTTTTCTGTTGTAAATTTCTTGTTTTGTTTTCTTTGCTGGAATGCAATATTCGGCTTATGGTTCTACAAGCTGGGAAACCCAAGAGTTGGCGATAGCATCTGCTTGGCTTCCAGTAAGAGTCTTCTTGCTGTATCATAACACGACAAAGGGGCAGTGCATGCAGAGGCAGAGCTCACTAGCTCACGTCTCTTGTGTCCTATAAAGCCACAAGTACTGTCAAGAGGTCCTTGGGACCACACATACTTCTAATTCAGCCTCAAGGCCCACCCACAGACACAATTAACATTAATTTGGAGAGTATGGACTTTAGGGGGACACATTCAAATCATAGCCACATGCAGGGCCAGAAGATCCAGATGCAGGTGGAAAGAAAACAAGCTACAGAGTTCAGCTCTTACTTTGAAGAGTATTCAGGAGATACATGGCACATCATGTCCACCTTTGATTTCAGCTCTAATTGCAGATTAGAGCTCAGAGGGAGTTGCATAGGGGCCTTGGAAGCATGCTGGGAAATGCCCTTCTCCAGGGACCACAGTATCTTCTCTCCTGGACAGTTCCCACAAACCTGAAGGCCTTTCCACACAAGGCACCATCTCAGTGAACCCCTCCCTGACCACAGGGAAAATATAAACTCCCTGTTGGACAATTCAATTCTCTTTTCCTGATTTTCTTTATTCTTTCTGTATACACAACTATAAAATAGTATTTTATTTACACAGTTTTATTGTCTTTCTCCCAACTAGAATGTAAATTGTCAGAGAGACTTTGATTCCATGGCTCAAAGCTGAATGCTAATAGAAGAACACTTGACATTTGGTAGACAATGGCGCATTCAATGAGTAAATGAACTACTAAGGAAAAATCCTGGGCTTCTTTGTATCATGAAGCACAAGAAGTCCTCAGAGGATTTTCCTAACCCTGGGTTCTGACCACTTTACAAGAGGGCATGGAGTTCTAGCTTATGTTCATATATTCCAAAGGCCTGGTGAAGGAACTGGGCGAGTAGGCAGCAGAGCTGGTAGGGAATTGTTTCTCCACCTAATCAAGACTCTACCATCAACTGAACATTGTAAACATTGTATTGATTTGGGGAATTGATTGTTTACAACTGGTAAAGCCAGAGTTTGCTTAATCATCTTTGAAGCATTTATAAGGGTACAACATCTCAGGGTGACTGAAAGAGGATTTGGTGCCTCCATCACCCTAAAACTCACAATAAATTACTTTGAGGACAAAACAGTAAACCCTAAGTCAAACAATCCTTACTAAAATCTTTAAACATAGTAATAGAAGAAGATGTAGGTGGTAAGAAATGAGTGCTTGAAGATGGTACAAAAGCTCTAATAGTCCGAAAAAGAGTGAACTAGAAACCGGAATCTGGTCTGTCAACAAAATGTGGCCAACTGACCAGTGACAATTTGACTAGGCAACTTTGATCAGGTTCACGTGGGAAGCACCTATACGAGGTGTTTCACAGGAAGAGGCAGGTGAGGACTCTATGTTCCTCCACCAAGACTTGATTATAGTTGGTACACTACAGCCAAAGCAGGCCTACCTCCAAATTCAACCCCAAAAGCTATTGCTTTATTATCAGTAGGAGAAAAGAAACAAAAGCCCCAGGAGAAGATGCTGCATGCAGCATGCACCCTAGAGCTGAATGAGACAGGACTTGCTAAGGTAGGAGTCAGGATTCTACTGGGAAGTAAGGAAAGCAGTGCCAAAATGGAGTCAGGAAGCACAAAAATGACATCTGTGGAGTCAGGGCCCTCTGGGGATCCAACAAGTTTTAATGGTTGGCAGAGATCTCCCCAGAGCATGATCAGACAGGCCACTGGCTCACAGGCTCGTGGCCCCTGCACAGACACTGCACAAACATGGCCTAAATTGGACCCTGACATGTGTATGGTCTCCTAAAGGGTAGACAGACAGCACAACACTTACACAACCCCTTAAAAACTTTAGGCCTTCATGGGTATGCTCCTCAATACCTCCTCCTGGCTAACGGATGCTACTTCCTTACCTTTATATATTTTAGAAAAATTTGTTTGAACCCTAACTCCTCCATCTGTAGCTTCATCCTTCATCCCTATGGGACACAGCCCAGGTGTTCCAATGCCAGTGTGATGATACTGTGACAGGGAGGAGCCACCTTGTAACCAGATCCAGGACAGAGCTAAAGCTGAACTGGAGATGTAAAGAAGATATCATATTGCTAGACTTCCAAGGCTCTAGTAAATGTGCCTGGTTGGCCAGCAAGGGGACTGGCATCATAGAGAACTTTGCTGTAAATAACAAATAAGTTTTATTTTGTACATGTGTTATGCTATTTAGTTAGTCTTTTGTACATTATTGATAACCATAAAATATATAATGGCTAGGAGTGGTTGTCTAGAGTTTCTAATGCCAGTTTTCTAGGAGGATAAATTCGAGCTGAGCTGAGCTTGAGCAATGTATCAAGAAATTATCTCAAAAATATATATGTGTGGGGGTGGGTGGGTGATGCGGTCGTTTAGCAAAAAGGTCCTGGGTTCAATCACCAACAATAATATGTATACTGAATCCTTCCTATAGAGTTCATTCTTAATTAGTATGTTTCTAATACTAGAGCAAAAATTCTAGGGTGAATCTTAAAGCTTGGTTACTTGCACACATATGATAAAATTTCTATTAATGTACTAGAAATCCTCCTATAATTGCAGAAGTGGGAAGTAAGGAATTCACTACATGCAATCTATAGTTGTACTATTATTATTAAGTGAAGTGACTGACAGGGGTGTCAGGGCTGGTGCCTGGGAATTCCAGAGTTTTCCCTTCCCAACCCAAATCTGTAATGTTCCCCACTGTGGTTGGTAGCATCAGGTGGCAATCATCCTCCCTGCCTTAGGTGTTGATAGCAGGAATCTCTGATTAGATGCAATTATTGGTGCCCATTTTCTTAGCTTCCCTTGTGCCACCTCCTGCTACCCTGCAGAGTTGGAGAGTGGGACTAAATCGGAAAGGAAGCTAATCACAAGCTCTTAATTCATATTCACATATGATGTCTTATTGAAAAAATTTTGCTACTAAAACAAAATTACAGCATGAATCCATAGACAGAGAGTCTTTAAAAAGGTAGCTTACTAACCAAAATAGGCTGTTGAAGATGTCAATAAGAAAGAACCCTACTCCAATTCTTTAACTGTTGGTGCTTAAAAATAATAAGAGGTAGGTGTTTTTCATATAATAAGCTTTAGGAACCCAGGCTTTGCACTATTTGGCTCAGTAATCATACCCAGGATATGGTCTGTGACTGTGCAGCTGATTGTGGTACTAGACCTCATAGCCTCTGTCCAAGGGTCAGTCCTGGGGGGTCTGTGCCACGTCTAAGGTTACATTTTTACTCTAAGCATCCTGTCCTAACTTATAGCTCATGAAAGAAAACAGTTATATTTAAAATTTGCAACTACTTTCTAATTATTTGGCTACTTCAATTTTTCAAAATAATTGTCTCTTAGTGGCGTATATTTAAACCATCTGCTTTGACCTGACACAGTCATCATGCCCATGTGTCTATCCTCTCCCTTCCATTGCTTCCCAGGTACCTCTTGCTACTATGCCACCACATCCATCCCTGGGCAAGTCAGTTCACCCTTTCTAAAATTGTATACAGCTGAAATTTTCCCATATGTTCCCTTCTTTGTCATATGGGTTTTCCCCACATATCATGATTATTTTCAGATACATCTACTATTTCATGTATCAATACTTTATTCGTTTTTATTACTGAGTAGTATAGTTCTATTATATAATTCACCAATTTGTCTATTCATTCATTGGTTGATGTAAATTTGGGAAGTTTCCTGGTTTTTGTTATTAAATTAAAACTTCCATGTAGACTAATATAAAGTATTTGTATTGAAATATTTCTAGGGCTGAGGATCTATCTATCTATCTATCTATCTATCTATTTATAAAGGGACAAGGTTTATTTAGCTCACAAATTATACAGGCTTCAGACCATCATTGGCTGGCACCAAGGCAGGGCGGTATACGGCAGAGGAGCAACAGCTCATGATGCCAGAAAACAGAAAATGCAACAAGTCAGGGAAAGCCTTCCTGTCTCTTGTATTGTATGCAGATTTACCCATCCCAGGGTGGCTGTGGCACTCATATTTAAAGCCAGAAATGGACCATGGATCAGCAAGTTGTAGTCAACCATCCCAGAAAAGATGCCTCCCCCCCCCCTGCCTCCAGGCTCAGCCCACCCTGAGAGCAGGGCTGGCACAGAATGTAGGGCCAGGAATCGAACCGCGGTCCCCTCTGCCTGCCTAACCTTGCCTAAAGCAGGCACTGTAGACTGCCGAACTATCTTGCCCCCACCCCCATTTGTCATTTTTGAAATTGAAGCATCTGTCTTATCCCATGGAATGTTGGAAATGTCTGACTTTCATTTGTGAAAGTTAGGGGCTCACACCTAAGAGTTGGGTTCAAATCTCAGAAGAGACCTTGTACTTTGATTTTCAGCCATGCTGAAAGTGTTAGACTTCGGCAGCTCATGCTGAAGGACTATGTGCCTTTCCTATAAAGGGGTGTACTTAAGCCTTTGAGAGGTGATGGGTGTATTGTTCACGTTCGTGCCTAGGTGTCTGAGACCTGTCATCTTTTCTGGGATGGTTGACTACAACTTGCTGATCCATGGTCCATTTCTGGCTTTCAATATGAGTGCCACAGCCACCCTGGGATGGGTAAATCTGCATACAATACAAGAGACAGGAAGGCTTTCCCTGACTTGTTGCATTTTCTGTTTTAGTACAATGAAGTTCAAAGTAACTGCAATTTACTTTGTGGAAATACCTTTAATCCCAAATTTCTTTAATTGAGATGGAGGTATCATAGTCTCTGCTTTTTTGGGGGTAAGCTTTTGCCTTCAAGAATATTGTCTATTGAATCTAAGTGATTCTCAGTGGGGTCAATTTTATATTTTTTTAATGAATTGACCTTTTTATTATTGCAAATCACTCTCTTTGTTCCTAGTAAAATTCTTTGCTCTGAAATCTACATCATCTGATATCAATTTAACCTTCATTTTCTTTATGTGGAGATTATTATTATACACATTTTCCCATTCTTTCACATTTTAATCAATTTGTGTCTAAGTCTTTTTCTCACAGACAGCATTTAGTTGAGTTGTTATTTTTTTAATCCAGGTTGAAAATCTGTCTTCTCATTCCTATATTGATATATTTTCAATTTACAGAAATAATTGATATTCTAAACGCAAGTAGACTGAATTTTTTGGATTAAATTTATCCAAGGACGTAAAACACATTCTAATATTTGACACAATGTAAAAGTTGGAATAAACTTTAAAGTTCTTCTAGCACAATCCATATTTTATGCTTGAAATCCCTTCACAATATCTCTTCCAAATTGTACATAAATGCAAAGATGATTAAAAATTATTAGTAAAGGGGGCCATTTCAGTGTGCATGAAAGTATACTTCTCTTTAGCATGTGTTTTGGTACCTAACTACCTTTCTAGCAAGTCATACAGTTTTCTAGTTAAATGTCCTGTCACATGTTTGAAGGTATTTTCTTTTCATAGAGTTTGTCTTCATTAAACAAAATGGTTCTGATTGCATTTAAACTAAAATTTGGGATTTGTTTGTCATGGACCTCTATATTGTATCGTGTCATTGTTTATTATGAATGTCTTCATTAAACTATGATTCAATTGACCAACTGTGATTTTATGACCACTTCAATTTATTTATTCTTTTTAAAAAATTTTATGTATTTATTTATTTTGCGGAACCGGGGATTGAACTCAGGCCCTTGCACTTGCCAGGGAAGCACT
>NDGN011381391.1:0-22967 GCA_002564285.1 Tympanoctomys barrerae | reverse complement strand
TTTTTTTTTTTCATGCTTTCTTTTTACTTCTAATACCACTTAATATTTGCAGCGTGGCATGGAGATACTTTTCAAACTCTTTCATTTTGCAAGATGATTAAATTATTATCAAATCAAATAAAATAAAATGTAAAAGTAAACTCACACATGCGAAAGGCAAAACTAAATAACAAAACATTCAGATAACATGTCTGGTCTTTGGATGGGAATGCCAAGGTATAAAATTTATACCTTACCAGGTATAAAAATAACCAGATATTATCATCAAGAAAGACACAAAGCAACAAAAAAATTATCAAGAATTTGAAAAAGAATTGAGGAAAAAATGATGAAAATTTATAAAGAATCCAAATTTATAAAGAATCCAAATGACTAAATAAAACTATGAAAAAATGCTAATCCATTTAGTAATCAGAAGAATGCAAATTAAAACACTGCAATATTCTTTTGCATGTTTCAAAATGGTAAAAATAAAAGCCTCCCCAGAAAATACTGTGAGCATAAGACAAGAGTAATTGCTTTATTGGTAAAAGTAGAAGTTGGCAGAGCCAGGTTTGTTGGAAATGAATATGAAGGTTTTTTGGAGACCAGGGAGACATCAGAGAAAGTTTTATAGCCATAGTAAGACATGTTCCCAGAAAGGGTTACAAACATAATTATTAATAGGTAAAATATGCAGTGATTATCCCCAAGAATGAAATGTTTTAATCCCATGGAAGATAATTACATAAACTGGCATGAATAGTTTACAAGAACATAGATAATAATGAAAAAAAGTAAAAAGCTGAAATGTGTAATATTATACCAGTATATGAAATTAAAAGCCATACATTACTATATGTTTTTAAAATATTTCTATATTTAAATATTTAACAGTTACTAAAGTATAGAGAGCAGTACAAATATTTTCCTACAGCACAAAATTAATATTTTATAAGAATTCCCTCAGATTAGTTTTAGAAATAGCAGATTCACACTTTTGGAGGAAATGTTTAAAAATATATATTTTTGAGTCAAAAAAACCAAAACGTATCACAAGGAATCTTTTGGGGGAATTAGTTGGTAATAGGATATAAATGGTTAAAAATAAAGACAGGAAAAATGCAGAGGACTTAACTTGGACTGCTCATTTTTTGTACTACTAACTAATAAGTATGAATAGCTAAATTCTGAATATTTGAAGTTTCAAAAGACGAACAAAACTCAAAGACCTAGACCTAAATGTGTGTATGTGTGTGTGTGTGTGTGTGAGTGCATGCATGCATGCATGTGCATGTGTGTGTGCATGTTCTGTGTGTGTGTGTGTGTGTGTGTGTGTTTGCAAGCTCCCTTGCATTTCATTGGCTTCAGGTCATTTCCATGCCTATGTAAACTCTGCCTAAAGTTTCTCTGAGTTTATCCTTTCAAACCTGTGAGGTTTGAACTGGACGCTTCATTTGGTTTCTGAAAAGGCTTGGCCTCCTCCCCTTGGACTTATCATTCAGATTGAAATCTCGCTTGCTTTTCTGAGCAAGGCAGAAAGGATGCCTCTTCCTCCTAATGTTATCTCATCACTCCAGTTGGAAGCAACATTTTGACTTGGATCTTTTCCAGCCCTGATTTCATCTTCTTGGCCTTTGTCATGCCTCTGTGGCTCCAAAACAGAAAACCTTCACCTTTCTTATCTTCTCCTCTTTTCTCTTGGTTATGTCAGTTCTGACCTTGCTCTACTGTAATTCAGGATTACACCACTCTTCACACCGAAGGGCCACCCACTATTTCAGAGAGCATCTCATTTTCTTCTGAAAGAAGTGAGAGTTACTTGCTGTTGTCTGTTTCCTTCACCCTATTCTCTCCAGGGAGACAAACAGCCTTGTCTTTAGAGTAACCAGAGATGCTCTGCCCCCTGTGAGGGCCCTCAGCATGAATATTTCCTGTGCTAAGAAAGCAAGGTATGCGATGCCCTGGGCTTTCCCTGGCTGTGGAAGGGACCTTGATGTCCACAAAGGCATCACCATGCTGAAAATGGGAGAGTATTCCAGTGAAATTTTCAGACATGGGGTTAGTAAGTTAAAAGCAAATAATGTTTTCAAAGATTTTAAAATAGATATTGACAAATGTCTTTTTATCAGCATTAACAAGTAGCTTATATTCATTTATGTTAATATAAATGCACTTCTTTTATCTTCCACCAACTCACAATGCTAAATTTACTGCAAATTTGTTGGATTAAAAGGTGTGTATCTTTATTGAACTATTTTTTTTTCCTGAGGGTAAGCCTTTCTTTCAAAGTTTGTAACATGCAGTATTTTCATTTTGGAACATTATCCATTTATATCCATTGCTTGTGTCTTTACTGGAATCTTTATATATTTATTATTTCCTTTTCAGAACCTAGCCCTTGGTTGCATCTGGAGTGTGTTCTGAGGTATAATCTAACAATAGGACCCCTTTTAAAAAGAATAAATTTATCATCCCTGTTCTCTTTTTTTGTTCTCATCCATTTACACTGATTGCAGATGAGTTATTTATTGCATAATAGCATAGATCCTGAAGTTGGTTGTCAGTTGTGTGTAACAGTTTTCTTTGCTGATAGGATAACACTCCTTTTTTGATACAGTCTTAAAGACTGCTAATGGAAAATATAATCAAACCTGAAGTATTTTAGTACTGTTCTTTATTTTGTAAAAACTGTTCTATTTCTGTCCTGTCTTTTTCTTGCACTGTAGGTAATTGAATAAATATTCTATCTTTTGATTTCAAACCTTGGCAGAAATTTTTAATATGGTTCAGCAGAAAGTCTAACAAAATAAGCAAGTTCTGACCATTTTATTTTTTAAGTTTTTTTAATTTTAATTTTTATTTATTAGAGACAGAATCTCACTACACAGCTCAGACTCGTAGTGATTCTCTTGTCTCAGCCTTCCCAGTGCTGGGACTACAGGTTTGTGCCACTATTCTGGGTTTCTGGCCTCTAACAACGTACCTGGGATTCCAGGACTGGTACAGCACGCAGTTCCTGGGGCAACTCGGGTTCTTGCTCTTGCCATGCAGGTACTTAGACCACTGAGCTGTCTCCCCAGCTCCATCTGACCACTTTTGTAGCATGTAGAGTAAAGAGCTTAGTAACCAAATTCACATGTAAATGTTTGTATTTTTAGAGCTGATCAACAAAATTAGGTTTTCTGAATGAGTACATTTTTCATGTGTGCTCATTCACTCATTTGCTCATTTAACGAGTATTACTCCAGTTCTTGTGCCCTGTATTCAGCATTTTGTCTTTTATCTGTTGATTGGTATGCCAATGAGAATATGTCAGAAATGTAGAGTAATTTAGAAGGACAAAACGTTCTCCTATAAATGAGAAAAGATGGAGGGCACTGCCTTAGGAAGCAAAGTGACCATGATATGCTCATGAAGAACCTTTTCATAAATACCGACCTGACAATTTAAACAATACTCTTCAGAGAACAATGAAGAAGGTGGAAGGTGTCCCGGGAAAGTAACTAGGAAAAAATTTTTAAATTAATGTATTTGGTATAGGGCCTCATTATGCAGCTCGGACTTATGATGATCCTCTTGTTTTCAGCCTCCCCAGCACTGGGATTGCAGGCGTGCACCACCACACCCAGATTCTGTCATCAGCTCAGGACGCCCGGGGGCAGGGCCAGTGGGGCGTGCTGCACCAGGGATCAAACCCCAGTCCCTGAACTTGCCTAAGCAGGCATTTAGTCCCCTGAGGTATCTCTCCAGCTCTGGATTTTTTTTTTTAATATTCAACAAGAGGAAAAGTAAGATAAAATATGAGCTTTATACCAAATTGCAACATTACTAACACCATTAAAATATGGGTATTTGAGCCAAAAGAAACACACTATCTCTAGGAATCAGGATGCTAACAGGTAGTAGTGTCCCAACTATAATTTTTCTGTTGAATTTAGCAATGCTAAGTCTGCCTGTTCAGAAAAATACAACAGACACAATAGATATATTTTAATATCCTTGTATTACAGAATACAAAAATGGATAAGCTTGACATGTGCTTTGTAGATACAATGAAAATAAAGCATTTCCTTGGAAGATATGTTTCAAAAGAGCTCTGGATAAGATGAACTAGAGAAATTGCTGAAGGCTGCAAAGATGTTGTTCAATACATTTACTATGTTAGCCTTCTAATCAGTAGCCTCAATGGCAGAAGTAACTTCACAGGTAGCAGATCTTTCAAATTGTTGGATAATATTGCACCAATTATCTGATATGTTGATTGCCTAATTACTTATTGAGAAGGATCTAAATCGAATGGGAAGGACCAAATGCAACAATGTGAAATACAACAAGGTCCAAGTACTACAAGTTCATCTTTAAATTAAGCTAAATTGTGGCCTTACAAAACATGAGTACAGGACAGGGGAGACATGGCACCTGTTATCTGTAAGTGTATAAGAAATCCGGTCTACAATTAGTGGCTCAGAACATGAAGACTGATTTTTCTGACACGGGGTTTAGCGTGGAAGCGCTCAGGGGCTTCGGTGGGTACTCTGGCCTTAGCGTGTGTCTTGAGGTCACTTTCAAGGATTAAGGGGGCAGAGATTGTGTTTCTAAGGTGATGAGAAGACGGCGCTCTGTTGCTTGCCATCTGGGCTTCTTCACGTGCTGAGTGAGTTCTCCTGATACGGCAGCTGACTTAAAGCAAGAGAAGCAGGAAGGAGCCTGACAGACATCAACTGTGGATTACCAAAAGCATCAATTGTGGATTACCAAAATGCACAATGACTCAGTTCCTCGAAATGACTTCTACTCACAGAAAAATAGGAATAGCATTTGGGGAAGACATCAACAAGTAAGTCTGAGAGAGATTTGAACACTGAATGAATTATTCATTCCTTCAGTCTTTTCTTTCAGAAGAGAGTAAATGAGCATTCACTCTATGCTAAAAGTTGTTTTTAAGGCCCCATTTGAAAGTAGTGAATGAACAGGCAGGATCCTGTTCTTACCCAATTTCTGTTTGATTGCAAGAGATATAGAATCAACAAGAAAACAAACAGGAGTCAGTTTATTTTACTGAGGTAAAACAAGCTAAGTGATGGAGGAGGATGGGGCATTTGCAGACAGCCGTGTGAGCTAGAGTTGTCAGAGAAGGCCTCTCTGGGAAATGAATTGTAATCCGAAGATCTGAATGGCAGAAGGCTCTGCCCATGAGGAGGAAAGGAAGAGTACCAGGCTGAGCAGGCCCTGGGGTAAGGCCCACGGCACAGGCAGGTGTGGTGTGTTCCGTGCGCAGGACCATGGCTCCTCAGGCTTCAGCACTTCAAGAAATGTGGAAAGGGAGGAAACCAGATAACAGAGTTGCCATCAGGCTAAAAGTACATGGCTTATAGGTCATAGTCATTGGTTTAAAGTGTGCTTTAGCATATTCAAGAAGATATATTGGTTTCAGTTGAACTGGAGATATAGTCTTGTTTGCATTTTATTAAATCATTTCATTTTCTTTGTGTATAGTAGGGCTGAATTAAGGGCAACTATTAGCTGATAGTAGGGAAAAGAACAAGAGGCTGTTGCTCTAGTTTGAGAATGAAGAGATGTTAAGTTATTTACTGACACATCTTCTAAACTAGGTTTGGAGCTGTTTCTAAGAATGTAGAGGCTAAAACGGAACTTACGCTTTTGGAAAGTGTGCACTACTGGAGGGGGCTAGACGTGCACAGAAATGAGACTGCTCTGGGGGCCCACGGTGAAATGCAGATAACATTGTCAGAGCAGGAACAAAGACCGAGTGAGTGAGAGAGGGCACCACACACAGCATTCTGGCCTGCAAGCTACACAGATAACCTTTGAGATCCTTTCCAAACGCTGCTTTCTACAGTGCTGCTTGAAGGGTTTTCCACTAGTTCTGAAGATGGCAGCTTAAAGCTGTGGGATCAGCCTGCCATCTATGTAGCCATGGAGAACACAGATCCGATATAATTTGGTATGCCTCAGTAGCAATGATCTTTGGTCACCTTTGCCCACGGCCTTGATGATTGTGCTCCAAAGCTGAATGAAGACACTTAGAGGGAGCTGACCTACCATCTCCTGAACTACCTTCACCTTGGAAGTCAAGTTGAAGGTTTGCACTCCTTGGTCTTTACTGATTTAATCTCCTCTAAAGCCTGTGCATTCTATTCTTTTTTTTTTTTAATCTGAAAAATAAAATCTCAAAGTCTCTAATGCTAGGCTTACTCATAGCACAGATATTAAGATGATAAAATCCCAGCCAGATAGCTCAGCATATTAAAGTGCCTGCTTAGGCAGACACAGGGGCCAGGGATTGAATCCCCAGCTTTCCATGTTGGCCCCAACACCAGGGTACACTGAGAAGGTGAGTGAAACTGGGCATGGTGGCACGAGCCTACAATTCCAGCACTTGGGAGGCTGAAAACAGGAGAATCACTCTGAGTCGGATTTACCTAGTGAGTCCCTAGAGACCCTGCAGACCTGTAGACCCTGTACTAAATACATTTTTTAAAAAGATGATAAAAACTGTTATAACTACAGACTTTGAAACATTTTTAAAATTTATGGAAAAGTGAATAGCTGCATAAAGGATTTCATCTTTTATTTAATAATGACCCCAACACAAATGTGGAAAAAATAAGGATGCCCAGTTGGGATGCTCAGGCATCTGCCATGCTTTGCTCTAGGGCCTCAGGAGAACTACATAAAGCTACTATGTTGCATTCCTATAACCCCAATACTTTGAAAAGCTTAGACAAGAGGATCACAAATTTAAGCTGTCCAGGAAAAGACCCTGTCTCAAAAAATGAATAAATAAAACAAAAACAAACAAGCCATGAACTTTGCAAACTACAAAACTATCCAGAACAGGAAGTCTGGAAACGGAATTTGAATTGCTAGAACTCCTTGGCACTTTCTGGACATTTGTTTTTCACTATGCTGAGCTGAAACTTTTAGTAATTATCAAAGCGTTTGCTTTTGTTTTACCAAATGCCCAGATTATGGCTTCTTTTGAAATCTCAGAAGAGCCAAATTTACCTGCAAAACAAATGCTATTATAAACACCAACATTTTCAAGATTCTGTAATTCTGTTTTTGTCAAGGCAGTCAAATAAAGAATGGGACATTTATTTTCCCAGTGTTAATACATGGGGATTATATGTATGAATATTATGCGATGGAAATGGAGATGCTGTCTTCCTAAAGTTTCATACATGGCATGGGGACAAAATAGTCAAGGAGCTGTCTTGGTGATTTTTCTCCTTGCTGTGGCAAAATGCCTGATACCCAAAGTTAAAGGAGGAAAGGTTTATTTAGCTCACAATTCATAGCACTTTCAGTCCGTAGTCAGTTTGGCACAAGGCAGGGTAGCAGGGCAGAGGGGCAGCACAGAGGAGCAATAGTGCACAGCAGGAAGGCAGTAGCACCTACCCTCTTCCTGCCCCTTATATAGTATGCAAGCTACCCACCCTAGCAAGGTGTAGCACTTACCCTTAACCCTACTGGAACTGTGCCAAACCAACCAGTGCACTGATTCAGTGATCCCAGACCCCTGATCCCAGGTTCATACACTGTAGACCCAACCATCTCTGAAAAGCTCCTCCTATGAATGCATGAGGTTTTGGGGGTGTGTGTAGACACAAACCATACCAGCAGCTAAGGAGCTGCATAGAAACATGTTTTTCTAGCAGACCTGAGATGACCAGTACTCAGAAAAGTATGATGATAGGGTTGGCAGTTGATGATGTCTATGACCTTGGCTAATAAATAATTCCCCACACTAGTATAAAACTTTTCCTACGTGACAGGACTGGATACTGTGCAGGAAGTTTTTGAGCATTATGTTTGCACTGCACACCTGTTCTACATGTGGGCAGCCAGAAAGTTTGTACAAGCTAGGCAGAAGCCCATCCCAGTAGAAAGTGTGACACCATGCAGCCTAGGTAGACAACATGTCTCCAGTGTTGTACAACCCATTGGTAGGGAATTACACCCTGTGTGGTTCCACCAGAAGACTTGGAAGTTAGCACCTGGCTGCCCCCAGACTTCACCACACAGCTGTCTTTTCTGGAATTAAATGAACCATGAGCTCACCTATTGAATCCTGGGAGTTTTTCTAGTGATTCATAGCACTTAGGATAGTCTATCTGTCACAAGATCAGTTTCTGATTATCCAATGGCAAGATCATTCATTTCTTCTTCTTAAAAATCATTCCTCATTTCATTTTCCATGCAGACATTTTACTTTGTCTAATTTAGCAGAACTACTAGGCTTGCAAAAATTAATGTTCTTTTTAGACATTTCTCAAATGCCTAGATTCACCTGTGATATTCTTCCTTCAATTTCTCTATATAACCTGCAACATACATCTTGTCTTTTATGTGAACTTACAATAGAAGAAAAAGATATTGCAAAATTCAGTAAAAAATATGGAAAATGAGGGAGGGATGGAAGAAGGAGAGAGAGGGGTTGGAGGATGAGAGAAAGAGAGAGAGAGAGAGAGACAAAGACAGAGACAGAGGCAGTGACAGACAGAGACAGAGACAGAGAGAGACAGAGAGACAGAGACAGAGAGACAAAGACACAGAGGACTACAAACAAGAGTAAGAGAAGAGAATCTCACATTAATTTAACAGTTTCAGATTTGTTGGTATTGAAATGTAAAATCTCACAAGAATGTTTGCTGTCTGGCTGGGGAGATAGCTCGGTGGTCTAAGCACCTTTCTGGTAAGCACAAGGTCACGAGTTCATCCCCAGTGCCACATGCCATGCAATCTCCAGAACCCTGGGTGCCCTGAGCTGACCACTGAAACCAGGGGTGGTGGCATATGCCTGTAATCCCAGCACTGGGAAGGCTGAGACCGGAGGCTCGCTAGGAGTCTGAGTTGCATACTGAGAAACTGTATGAAATAAATAAAGAAATAAATGATTTATTTTTTAAATAAGAACATCTTCTGGCCTAGGATGGAGGGCCAGTTTTATGATTACTCAAGTTTATGTCTCAGGGTGCTGGGAATAAACTTCTAAATGTTCAGAAAACTTTGGTGAGCTTCAATGTGAATTAGAGAGGGGTAGAGCTGTCCTTGGGTCAGGAAGCAGGCATAGAGCAGAGGTACTTAAGGAGCTCTCTCTTATACACAAAGACACAGAGGCTTTGAAGCACTTAGGGACTTAAGAGTTTTGTCCCTGGAAGGCACCATGACTTCTGATGATGCACTATAGACTGGGATCTATGGCATAGAAACAGTCCAGGTCCCAGGTTCCTTTTCCCCACTCCACTCTCAAGTTTCCACGTGTGTGATGAGAAGGGTGGCAGTACTCTTGTGCCAATGGCATGACGTAGAGCTGCTGCTCCCCTTTGTGTGGGCACAGGAGGGTGCTACATGCAGGAGATTTGGATAAGAAGGCGTGGGTGGGGAGCAGTGGCTTTCCTGATGCAGTGGTGGTAAGGATATTCCACAAGACACTTCTTTGTCCCTTTGCATAAAACATGGAGCCTTCACCCTCTGACTCAGCATGGCCTCTTACCCAGTGCGTGGCTTCTGGAGCAGACCATCATATTTGCAAGCCTCAGTGGGTGACGCTTGTTGGCCTATACAAGTCCACTTAGCTGCAAAGTGAAAGCAACTGCACAGATTATGCAATATCATACAGTATACCTGTAAGACAAATGATGGAAGTTGGTCCAGTTATAAAATTCTATCCCATTAGAAATCTTACCAGCAGTTCTGATAATCCTATGAAATGATATCTCTGGGTGCAAAACTGAAACAACAGTAAGAATAATTATTTTTTCTTCCATTAGCTCCTATAATAAGAAGCTTTCTCCAGAAATCAAAGAGTATATTAAACTCCACACTGGCCTGGAATTTTAAAAAGCTAAATATGACTTCATTTATACTAAAAGTCTTTAATTTTCACTGGTGATAAAAACAGAATCAATGAATTTGAGAACTAAAACAAAAACTATTTTCTTTTCTGCTATTGTAATTCCTGCTTAGGTTATAATAGCTTTGAACTCTGCGAGGTAATCAAAATGTTATATCTGCTACATCTAGTTTCTCTTAAGAGTTAAATTTCTTGTTTATTTAAAATATTTCTTGTTTAATTATTTGCATAAAACATTAGGTATGCCTAGATGTGCTATGCTGCAATATATTTTTCTAACATTCTAAGAGTTTACTTAGCTTATCTTTAATGCCTCATTACAAATCTCATCAAGACTAATTTATTGGATGCCTTGATGGATTTATTATTGTAAATATGATGGATTGAAAAAGCATTTCTTTATTTCAGTTATTTCCAATTTTATTTAATATGCTAACATTCAAAATTTATATGTTTGCAGTAACCTGGACATGTAGCAATTTTCCCTTGCTTGTTGATGTTGATATGGAAATTAAACATGCCCTGGTGGAGGAGTGAAGCTGATTTTTGTAATATTTCTCATTCCTTTTCTCTCCCCTCTGGCTTCTTGTACCTGACTTAAGCATCTATAATTAAAATACAGGCAGCAGTGTTTGTAATATGCTGTGAATAAAGTGAACCTGCTCAATGAGAAGTTTCTCTATATCCCCATTTGTGTTTGATGATTGTGCCAAATAATTCTGCCACAGAGAGAGTTTAATCTGCTATCTAGTCAGTTTAAACTAGTAAGTCAATGTTGTTGAACCAAACTTTCCACCATTTTAAATCCCAAATCACAGCTGTAATGTGGTTGTCTCAGAGAAAATGGGAAGCTCTATGGTGGAAAGGAAGAGAGGTTGCTGGGTAACACCTCCCCTTCTAAGAAGGGATGTGCACATGTGGGAGCACATGGTACACTGGAGTGGATTTTCATCGCATCATGTGTCTGACTGTGTTAGCTAAAGAAACAAGCATGCCGAACAGTAACTTCTTGGAAAGTGCGATCATTTTTTTGACAAATTCTTCATGGCAAAACTAAAGAAATCTAAGTTCTGAGTAAATCCAATTGCCATGATGATGGGAGCGCTAGTTGTGGAGAGAGATGACATTTATGATACTTTTACTAAACATTTTTAAAACCTTTAAACTTCAATTCTAAACTATGACCTTTGAGCAATGTTCTATTTTCTTAATAATGTGTTTAAATGTCAGTTAAATCATTCTAATGGTAAATCATTGGAAAACTGTACCATAAAAATCAAATAGTCAAGTAGTTCTAATCAAGACAAAAAAATTGGGTGAGGAATGGAAGGGAAGAAAAAGTGATGGCAGGAAAGAGAGAAGACTAAAAAATGGGCAAGGGGGTAGTTAACATGGGAGAAATCCTGCATGTTTATACGTGCAAGTCTTTCTGCAAAAGGCTAGAATGTCTTGATGAGCGCACAGTGTGATCATTTGAAATAGGATCATTGAAAAAAATTACTCCCCCAAAATACTGTCTTGTAGAAAGTCATAGAATCATCCACTGTATGGCTTTGAAAATTACAAGGGACGGGTTATCTTGCAAATGCAGTTTTCCAAATGAGATTTGGAGGGGTGAGTGGTTGATTCACCCTAAAAATTTAAGAGCAGACTTAGGTGTTTTTTGATTAGTTGGCATTTAACACTTTTCACTTTTTGTTTGTCTCATGCCACTCTTGCCCAGATCACTTGCATGATTACCTAGATACAGTACCCTACAGCTTGCTACTTATGCTGATGCTTATTCAGAAGAAGAGTAAATCGGAGGGTGCAGGTCCTTTCTCTAAACTTCTGTGTCTCAACTGCCCACCTGATATCTTACACTATTTCAAGCACATGCAATGATAAAACCAGAATTTCTGAGCTCCATTGACCTAAGGTTTCAAGAGCAATTCATGACCCATTCTTACCTCAATCCTCTGTGTGCTCTGTAAAGTAGATGAGCACAGACTCTTACAGAAGGCAGACAACAAAGGAGGATGTGTATGCTTTCTGTCCTGTACTATGATGTAAGAAGCAGAAGAGATGCTTATTATCACTTGAAAGGTGGGCAGCATTTTTAAAAATACAGAAAGCAAATGTGTACATATAGTAGAAGTTAAACAGCACATAGGTTCAAAGCATTGATGCAGAAAAAGGAAATCTCTTCCAGGAAGACAGTTAAGGGCATTATTTCCTCTTTCTTGAGAGTTAAAACTTTCAGATTAGAATGATGGACAAGGCAAGGGTGGACAATAATGAACCAGGAAGATCTATACTAATATTGTGAAATAAATAGTCTCAGAGCACAGGAGGGACAAATAGAAGACAGAACAAGAGGAGTTGGAAGCACAAACATGGATGTGGTAGTCAATTTCCTATCACTGGAACATAGTTCCAGACATTGCTTACCTAAGGAAGGATTTTTCTTGGCTCACAGTTTTCTGAGGATTGGGGAAAGACTGCAACAGCATGGCAGAAGAGTTTGGCAGGGGGTGGGGAGAGAGAGAGAGAGGAAGAGAGAGAGAGAGACAGAGACAGAGACAGAGACAGAGAGAGACAGAGAGTGACAAAGAGAAAGACAGAGAGAGACAGAGAGAAAGAGGCAAAGACAGAGACAGAGACAGAGATAGAGATAGAGATAGAGACAGAGACAGAGAGACACGGGGGGGAGAGAGAGGGGGAGAGAAAGAGAGAGAGAGAGGTGAGAGAAGCAAGATAGCTGAAGAGGAGACCACCCAACCCTTCCCAGAACAATCTCCCAGTGACCTTCCTCCTCTGGCCAAATTCTAACTACCAACATCACATTTTTCTATGAGCTCATAGTGGATTAATCCAATGGTCAATATAGTGCTGCCACGATCCAATTGCTTTGCGAAAGCCCCACATCTGAAAAGGAGAGTTCGGGGCAATATTTTAGGACTAAATTATACCACTGGAATGATTTTCCAATTGATTTCAATATAATTTAACTCATTTAGTATAATTCGGCTCATTTTTTTTATTAATATACCAAACCACTATATCCAAGGGCTGAGGTTAGTTCACTTTTGTGCTTAATTATTTCCTCTTACCTGTATTATCATAACACAATAGGATTTATAATCCAGGCTTTATGGTGGCAGGAATTAGTGGAACTGAAGAGTCCAGCTAGGCCATCTGACTTGTGAGCCATTGACAAAAGAGTAATAGGGTGGACTGAGGAAATGGAGATCAGCAGAAAAATCAAAGAGGAAGTGACAGGAGGGGAAAGAGCAATGACAGGTGAAAGGAGAGTAGCCAAGAATTAGAAAAAATAGTCCAAGCAGGCTGAAAGCCATTGTCTGACACTGGAGGTGTTGCCTGTTCAAAGACATGCTCTCCAGTGTCCTGGTGAGTCAGCTGCAGTGTTAGGTTGAGAGTTAAAGTGAGAAAGAGATGGTATTTACTAGAGAGACCCAACCTAGGACCAGCAGCAAGATCTAACCTCCATTCGCAATGGAGGTTAATATAAGGAAAGCCATTTTCTATAGTTACTATAGCAGGAGTGAGAAGTCTCAAACTGGAGAGGAGCTGAAGCCAATGGACCATATTCTTGAAAACAGAGATAAGAGATATAAGGAAACAACATCCTACAAAGAATAATTTAAGAGTCCTTTTGCCATAAACAGAGTTAAGTTACAGCTAACACTGCCACCAAGCAGATCTCTATGATACAGCATTTAGCAGTTCTCTCAACCACAGGATAGGGATGGTTCTCTACAGGATGCTCGTGAAGCATTATGCATGACCATAGACATCTAAAGGGGCATGAGGAGGCTATTCGGTGGCTTCCACAGTACAGTTCTGATGAATATCTCGTGTTACAGCTTCTACCTAGATGTCCTCATACAGTAATAGGTGGGGACACTCAAAGGTATTGGTTAGGGTATGTGATGATGAGATTAAGGATGTGATTTGGAGATTAAGGTTGTTCTGCCCTGGATGTGGGTGCTACACCTGAAAGTGACCTGGGTGGAATACAAAGGGACAGCAAGAGGCAACTTCACTGCTTGCTACTTTGTTGTCTTCTGCCTGCTTGATGTAGACTGTTTCCCCTTTGTGATGCCCTCTGCCAAGATAACCTGCCTAAATGCCAGCTGACTATGGACTAAAACCACTGCAGACTGTGGGCTATAAGACACTTCCTTTTCTTTGAATTTTGGTGTTGGGTATTTTGTCTCCACAATAAAATACATAGCTTAGACATCCATTAATGATGATGTCATGATGAGTTGAATTCTGATTATAATCTATGACTCAATGCTAAAGGTGCTATATTTTGAATTGTTTTCCAAAGTTCATGCTTGTAGTCTTAATCTCCAAAGCGATAGTGTTGGGAGATGGGGTGTAATAAGAGGAATAAGGTCAGGACACAGCTATGCTCACAAATGTATTAATATCACCAATGAATGAGAGGACTACTTCTTGTGAGGGTGGGTACTAGCATGTTCTGTTCTTCCTTGGGCTCTTGCTCTTGGCCTCTCCTGTCCCTATTCCTTCTGCCACAGGAAGACAGAGGATGAAGGCTCCTGAAGATGTCACGCTCTTGGGCACTTCAGCTTTCAAATTTTTCTGTCAAATAACTGTCTTTTACTTTTTCATTCTTTTTTTTTAAAACACAAGATATCTAGTCTAGGGCATGCTGTATGAGTAAGAGAAAATGGACTGAGCCACAGGGAATCCAATAACAAGGACATTTTGAATTTTGATCCTAATGAAAAACATTTTAACTTAGGTCTTACATATAGCTGGTGATGGTAAGGTTAGGAGTCCCCTGGCAGCTAGCTGTGGAACACTTAGTTTGGCAACTGATCCACATCTACCCACGAAAGCCCATTGCACTCTGCCAGTTTTCCATTGACTTCAGCGACCTCTGAATTGTTAAAGCTTCGATTTAAATTTGCTTCATTTTTCCTTATATTAGTTCCATTTTAAAATTATAAATGCTTTCCTGGTTACGGTTAATCTTGAACTAAATCCTAGAATACTAGACAGTTCATACTGAGAGATGTGTTGGTTCTGAGAGATGTGTTGGCTCAGCTGATTTTCTGAGAACGCTGTATTAAGTTGACAAGTATATTTGCAGAAACTGTATGGCTGCTTAAAAAATAAAATTGGCCAGTATATTTTAGAATTTCATTTAGTACATAGTACATAACCAAAATACTTCCCTTTTTTTGTACTTTCTACTTGACATCAGATTTAGCGAAGTTTGGGATTAGAAGTATCTAGCACCTTTAGTAAATGCTCTAAATGCAGAAGAAAATTCTAATCCTTGATACCTCAACTCCTACCCAATCTCTCACCCTGACCATTTTTAACACAAAATGTTGCACTGAGCAAGCTATTACTCAATGTTATGGTTTATATCTAGAAAGTTCCCTCAGAGTTTTAGCTGGGGCTTTTTTGAAAGCAATTACATCATGGGGGACTATATTTATCAGTAGAGTGATCTATTGCTGAATTAATAGGTAAGTGCTATTAAGGGATGGGACCTAGTGGGAAGGGCTGTTTCACTGTGGACATGTCTTCTAAAGATATATCTCCCTCCCAGCTCCTCCTGTCCCTTTCTCTCTGCTTCCTGGAGGTCATAGGTTGAATACCCTTCATACATTATGTCTGTCTGCCTATGTTATTTCTGCTTTGGAGCCAGCTGGCTTTGCACCGGGTCCAGATTTTCTGTAGCCTGAAAACAAACAAACAAACAAACAACTTATAACTTGTAGAAGAAGAGGTTTCCTTTGGCTCTCAGTTTCAGAGGATTTGATCCATGGTTGGCTACTTCCAAGGCAGATGTAACATGATACAAGCATCTGGTAAAGGAAAGCTCCTGTTGTGGTAGCCAGGGAGCTGTATGGGGTGTGTGTGTGTGTGTGTGTGTGTGTGTGTGTGTGTGTGCTCAGTAGTAGGGAGCCAGAGCAAGATCCAGACATTAGTAACCATCCCCTCCAATCAGACCTCATCTCTGTACATAAGACTTTTGGGTTTTTTTAGATCTAAGCCTTAAGTTTCTGCCACTGATCCACAAAGGGGAACATCCATCTCACTATGTGAAATGTATTTAGACCATCTGCAAGAAACACCAAAATCTTCACAGTTCTAGCATTATTGAAAAATCCAAGTCCAAAGTTTCCTTGGAGAGTCAAGGCATATTAGTAGCTGTGCACTTTATTAAAAAATCAAAAAAGAAAGTTAAATACTCTCAACAGAAAATGGAAGAGAATGAACTTGCTCATCCCAAAATGAAGAAATGAGAACAGAAAGTAATGGGGCTCCAGCAAGACTGAAATCCTACAGGGCAAACATTAACTCTTGGAGCTTCATTCTCACCCCTGGGGAATGTTGTAGTGAAACTCAGTGTCTGAAGAGCTTCAGCAATGGCATCTCGATGACCTTTCTGTTGCAACCCATTTGACTTCTCTTGGGACAGCTCTGCTTGTTTCCTGCAGCTTTCCTCAGCAGGAAGTCCTTGTCCTTGGCACCTCCAACTTCTTGGGGTCTCCATTTGGCTTCACTTTCACAAACTCATACACTTTTCTGTCTGGCGTGTGCTGACTGGTCTCCTGTCCCTTCTGTTAAAACCTAGAAGGAAGCCTCCATGGCCTCCTCATCTTCCTCCTGTCTTCCACCTACCTTAAACTGGCTGAGACATTAAAGTAAAGCTTGTTTTTTGTTGTACCTATAGATATAAAATTAGAAATTATGTCATTAAGCAGTCAATATATAGTAATTATAAAGATAGAGTAAAATGAAAACTTAGAAAGGAAGACTAAGACATGGACAAAAATTGTAAACTTCTCAAAAAGAACAATTATAATGGGGAAAAAGAAAAAAAGAATATATATATACATATATATATATATATATATAAGCTAAGATAATGATGCTAGTTATTTCTATTAGTTCATTGAAAGGAACGATTAGTGTTCATATTATTGATAGTCTTACATGCCTATGTCTGGTAATATGAGCAACTTCTTTGAAGATATCAATATACATTATAATAACTATGGTTAATTTCCTATCATATTTTGAGGTCTTGTGTATTTCTGATGTTTTAATTCTTTTTGAAATAAAAAAAGATCTTAAGAAATCATTCAAATTGTAAATTTGGGTACTCAAAGAGGACTTCAAGAAACATACTATTTAGGTTTGGTGGTCTGGTTGTCTCCATCTATCTTATTTATAAATGTAGGATGGTATAGGAAGTAGGTTGCCAGAATAAGGGGATAGGTAGCTTCTTGTATCTGACTCATTTATCTGCTTAGACAGGTCATTCATCAATAGTTCTGGGTCCACTCTAGTGAGAGGGAGATGAGGAGATGATGCATTAAATAATGCTGAGGTTTGCTGAAGTTCAGTCACAGAAAGCATCTCAATTTCTAGGCATGAATACACACTGAGCCAACTTCATTGATGGAGAAGTGTGAGCAGAGATTGTCACAGTTCACTCTTAGTAGATACGGCTGTGCCACAAACATTATGTTCATTTACTATTGGACTGAGGCTGATAGTGTTCACTAGGTCTCATAGTCTAGTTATGGAGAATAAGGCTTATGTAAGTTTGGGTAGTTCATGTTTTTCAAGCATTTGGTCATTTCACTTAAGTTAATCAGCAAATATGTGAGCAGACACTTTTTAAAAGTATCGCTTTGTTATGTTTTAATGTTAATGGGATCAGCATGGATGACCTCCCTTTCATTTCTGATACTATTTACATTCTCTGTCTGTGTTCTACCCGTGAAAAGCAGACAGAGGTGAGAGCTGATTGCATTTCTGATGCTGTTCAATGAGCTAAGATTGTCATGTGTTAGGACATTATGTTTTGTTGTCCAACCATCAGGCAGTGGTATAAACTAGACTTAACTACAAAGGTGAAGAGAGGAGAAAAATGGGATCCAACCAGAGGCACGTTATAGTGCAAAAAGGGGGGGGGGTGAGGCTTAGGAAGCATGACATTGATGGCACTAACATTCTAAGTAGAAAGGAACACCCACAACTTAACTCTCACTTAGAGTTAATGCTAAATAACTGTCAATTCTTTCTTTTTTTCTCCCAAATTCATAAAGAACACTTTTTCCTATGTAAAGCCCTATTTTTGGTTATTTCTTAACTGTTTTTTGAGAAACACCCAGGGACAGGTATTGTGTTGTATTTATAGTTCAAATGTTGAAAACTGCAGGAAAGGTTCACTTTGTAGTGAATTCCATAGAAAAGGAATAACTTTCTCTGTGTTTTTTTTTTTTTTTTTTTGCTTGATCTTCAGAGAAGTTTACAAATGTGAAGACTGTTCAGTTACAGAATTGTAGATAAATTTACTACAATGTACTCTAAAGGTATTTTTAATCATTTGTTTGTTTATTTCTTTATTTGGTACAGGGTCTTACTATGCAGCTCGGACTCACAGTGATCCTCCTACCTCAACCTCCCCAGCACTGGGATTGCAGGCGTGCACAACCACTCCCAGTTTTGGTGGCTGGCCCAGTGTGCTCTGGGATCCACACACCATGTGGTATCTGGGATCAAACCTGGGTTCTTGTGCTTGCCAGGTAGGCACTTAGAACACCGAGCTATCCCCCCAGCCTTACACCATACTTTTATTGTGTGAATAAATTGGCTGAAGCCCAGAAGGGTTAAGTGAAAGAACTCATAAGAGGTTTTAAAAGTCAACTCTTTTCCCACTGCAAACAGAGTTCGACCTCAAATTTGCATTCTTGAACACATGGTTCTTGCTCCCATCAAATACATATACGTGAATTCTTTCTCAACCTCCCAATTATCTAATCTCCTCCCTTTCCTCAGGATAAAGGCGTGCTGGCAGAGTCTAGGAGGGACTGCTCAATGCTCATGTCAGTCACACCACAGTGACTCCGGGTGCCTGAAGCCTCCAAGTGACAATCTCCAGCGCAGCACCTTTCAAACCCACCAGAGAAATAGCACGTTAAGGATGCAAACCTGATTGACAACCTGAAATTAAGGTTAATGTTCTGTGACTGTATGTATTATAAATTTCTGGACTTAAAAAATATGTATTTGCCTGCTATTTCTGTCATGTTAATTTCTTCCTAAAGATCCTCATTTGCTTTTTAGCATTCAATACAATAAATTACTTAATTTTGGTGATGTAGCTTTAATCTCAGTGTTTATGACCTAATGAAATTGCAATATTTTATGACCACTTATATGATTTTAACAACAAAAAAAGGAATTCATATGCAAGTACTTTATCTCTGAAATTTATATATTTATACTTATGGCTAAGTGATATATATATGAATATATATATATGAATATATATATATTCATTTAGGGTGTTGTGCTGTGTATTTTCCATGTGGAAACATATTTACAGTCTCTATGATATACCCAATACATTAATGAATAAAAGCTACATTTTTTTGTCTCAGGAAATTTTATCCTAAAGGAAAGACAGAAAATAAGCAAAACATTAAGAAGATAATTATATTTCTCCAGGGAAAATGAAAGTTTTCCTTGAAATCAGGAAGTTTGGTGGTATAAGAAAGCATAACCTACTAAGTCACACATAAAAGTATATTTGTCATAGCATTATGGAAATGGTTTTTTTAAAAAAGTAAGTAAATGTTTCAAGACCACAAAACATAAGAAAGCCCAAATGAAAAGAAGAAAGCCAGAAACAGTGTTGCTCTGGCATACTCTATCCTTATCTGACAGATGGACATTTAAAACACCTCCACACATCTACTTGTACTGAGGGACTTGCTCTAGGGGGGTGGTGGCATGAATGCTCCCCACAGTGGGACATGTGTGGCTTTGTACCTTTCTTGGCACTGTGTCTGAATAATACCACTTAAAAAAAATAAATTAACTATCAAATTAGAAAGCCCAATCAGGAGCCTTCTCTCTTGAAGTCTGAGGCTCCTTTATATTTTTGTGCTTTGTATTCAATCCCTCAAAGAAAATATATTTATTTTTATTTTTTGCAGACCTGGGGATTGAACTCAGGCCCTTGCGCTTGCCAGGCAAGTGCTTATTCTACTGAGCTATCTCTCCTGCCCCATGTCTGCATTGTAAGTATTTGGCTCATTTCAATAACTATCCCTGAGAGGTACACCTAGGGAAATGTCTTCACAATACAAAATTGTTACACAACCATAAAATTAACCACCATGAACAAGTGAGAGCAGAAATAGCAGATTAGAGAACCAGGATATCAAAGACTAATAATTTGGAGCTTATTAATGTGTTTGATTTTTTAAAATAAAGGATTCTATTACAAATATAGGGAGTGGATCAGTACCATTGAAATCAATGGTATATTTGACAGAGAGCTAATTACAGTTGCAGAATACAGTGACTAAAATTATAAACTCAGAGAGTGAGCACTAAATTAGACATAGCTGAAGAAGAAATTAACAAACTGGATGAGAAAGATGGCAGCATAGAAAGACAAGAGAGTGTGGCACAAAGCGCAAGGAGGTAGAAAATTTGAAGAAATGAAAAGAAGTTAGAAGCAAGCAACTTCTTTGATTCGTGTTTCATGGCTAGGGTGCAGGACAAATTGCTGTGATCAAGAGACTGAAACACAGAGGCTTAAATACGATGGTGATCATATATCTCTCCAAGCACAGACTGGCAATAAGTGGTTTGAGACTGGCAGGTAGCCTCTGCCATTCTTGATGTGTTTTTCCAAGGTTATCTTAGTTTTCATTTTACCTTACCAATAAGTATTTTGGAATCAGACATGACAAAGGAAGTACCTTGTCTTTAGGAAAGTGACATAAAATTTCTCATGGTGCTTCGTTTTCATAGGAATGGAGAGGACTCCGAACTTAATCACATGAGCACATGTAGCTACAGTTGACAATCTCAGCAATGACACAGCAAATCTCTCTTATCCTTCCTATCTCTGACAATCTCTTCAGCTATGAAGTATTGAAAATTATGCTTTTAAAAAGGCTTATAGGATTATATGATGCTTGTTCAGATAATCCTTAGCTTCTATTGGACTGTGACATGTGGTATAATAAGGAATCTCTATCTCATCGTACTCATGAGTCCTGGGAATTCACACATGGCACAGTGAAGGTCAGTTTTAGGGTTCTTCCTATAACTTCAAATAAGCACAAACTTTAAGAGGAAATAATTTAAACAATAATGTTAGTTGAAGAAATTTAAGAGGTGAAAAGCATAATTAATTGGAAAAGTTAAGTATTATCTGGGGGGTGTTTCATTTTTCTTGATAAAAAATTATAAAAGAAAAACCTAAATGAACAACATTAGGCATGAGAAATGTGTAATACATATACACATAGTACTGATTAAAATAATAATATACAGTGCTATTTAAAGCAAATATACTTAAAATGAAATCCTAAAAAAATGTTGGTAACAAAAATCTAAAAGGAAATAGAAATCTTTGATGGTCCTGCAATCATTATAATTTTAATAAATCTTTTCTCTAAAAAAAAGTCTAGTTTTAGAGACCAATTCAACCAAATCTTCATGAGTCACATAATTCCAACCTCAAAAATCTCACAAAGGTCTATAATATTTTAGTAATGACAGCTGAATTTGGTTAAGAAATTGGTGCTTTGGGGTGCAAGGAGAATTCTGATTATAGCTGAGAACTAGAAGTGTATTGATAGGCAAACAAGGCTACATAGTGTATGTCTTTGGTGCTCAGGAGAAATGGCCATACCCAGAGCAACAAATACTATGTGGATTAGATAAGGCCATGACATTGAATGAGCAACAGATGTACAAAGACAGAGATAGAGAGAGCCACTTGCCCTTACATCTTGATCATGGTGAAAGTTTGAGCTGTTTCTTACAGAGTCCAAAAGTTTTCTGAATTTGTTTTCTATATTCTATTTTGTTAATGGGCTCATTCCTTTGTTTCTCCTTATTATAATGCTAGTTACAGTCAAGGCAATTTCTTCTACCCTTGCAGTCTTTGTGTTCCTTTCTTTTCAGGCCTAGTTCACCAAAATTATAGAGTCATATCTTATGGGTGGGTGGAGATAATTAACACCACATAGAAAATGATATCAAACTTACTTATTTTAATCAAGTAAATTGTGACTTTATAATGCTACCTGGTAATATGAAATAGCTCAGGTGCCACTATTTTATGTTTCCTCTCAGCAAGTGATTAATTTGTAATTAAGGAGAATGCCATTCACAAAGAGACTTTCAATTTGTTGCAGAGTATAGAAGAAAGAAAACATGACTTTTGGATTAAAGATCCAGTTTAATTCTTCTTTCTATGAAATACATGAATAAATCAAGCATCTTTCCAAGATCCAGACATACCTTCAAGTGAGACAAGTTAGAAACTATAGGTAGACATGGAAATTAATGCTTCTAATCACAAACATGGTCAATTGGTAATAACAGGTCAATATTCATGACCAAACTGTCACTGGAAAAGTCCAAGTCCCCACAAAAACCATGACCCTAAAAGTGACAGGCTCATAATGAACATAACTATTGAGCTATGTCTAGAGTAGTCTGTATATGAACAGGCATATCATATGCTAAAGGGTAAAGTTCAACTCATTCTGGGAAATGGCATCTTTTTCTGTGCAGGAGTATTTGAAGCCTGCCCTACACTGAAGCCCTAAAGTGATTTTTGTGCATTGATTTGTAAAGATAACAGTTAGGCATTGAAAGTACCTGAGTTGACCTTCTCCACTGCTGGTGGGAATGTAGACTGGTGCAACCAATTGGAAATCAGTGTGGAGACTCCTTAAAAACTAGGCCTGAAAATTCCATTCAAACCAGCTATTCCCCTACTGGGAATTTTCCTGGAAGAACTGAAAACATCCTATATAGTGATATATGTGTACCTATGTTTACAGCAGCACAATTTATGATAGCCAAACCTTGGAAACAACCAAGATGCCCATCACCTGAGGAATGAATGAAAAAGAAGGGGTATTTTTATACAATGTAGTATTACTCAGCTATAAAGAATGCTAAACTCGAAACCTTTATATATAAGTGGATGCCACTTGAAGACATACTCATAAGTGAAATAAGCCAGACACACATGTGTAAATATTGTATAGTTTCCCTAGTATAA
>NDGN011381365.1:0-14011 GCA_002564285.1 Tympanoctomys barrerae | reverse complement strand
CCATTGTTTTTATATTTTTTCTTTAAAATAATTGATGTCAAAATAAATAAATAAATAAATAAAATATAGGATGATGAAACTTCTACATTTTTGTTAATGTTCTAAGATAATAGAATAGGAAATATAAAATGACAATTTTATTACATTTATTTAAAACAAGCTCCTTAGTTACACTTCTCTTGTGGCTGGGTCAAAGTGCATGACACTCAAAATTAGGAATGAAAGATTTACTTAGTTTACAGTTAGTGGAGATTTCAGTCCATACTTGGCTGGCTCCAAGCAGACTGGCACATAGCAGAAGGAAGCCATTCATGGTGGCAGAGAACAGCAAAGAGCAATGGGAAGAGCCGCAGCTGAGACAGCTAGCAAGCCTCTCTCCCCTCCTTACATTTGCATAGATATTATCTGATCCAAGACAGGTTTAGCACTCACACCCATAATCCCAGCATTGGATCAAGAATTAATCACAAATTCTAGAAGCCACCCCATGACTGCATGAGGCACTGTGGGGACAAATACACATAAACCTTAACATATTGCCTCTGGCCCTCCCAAAGATTCAGGCACACCCTTTTATATAAAAGGCATTTTAGCCCATCTGCAAGAGTTGCCAAAATCCTACAATTTCAGGATTGCCAAAAATCCAAGTCCAAAGTCTCCAAGATCTAAGGCAAACACTTATCTGTTTGCCCCTGTACAACAAAAAATTAGACATTTCCAATATTTAATGGCACAAGAAAAACACTGCCATTCCAAAAGGTACAAGCAGCAGGATACAAAGCATTGGGACCAGATCAATTCCAAAATCCAGAAAGGTAAATATTAAGCCCTGTTGTTTCATGTGAAACATCTGAAGAAATCTGTGGCAAATTGTGAGCTCCATGTGTCTCCACACCTATGGCACTTTGGTTGGATTTAACTTCCTTGGCTTTTCTCTGGGGCTGGCTTTACTCCCTCCTTGCAGTTTTCCTCAGACAGTCCACATAAGAATGTGGACTTTCCAAACTTCTGGAGTTTCCATTATACATTAGGTTTCTCATTTTCTGCTTCCTTCATTGCCCTCCTAGGGGTACCATCTGACTTCTCATGCCTTCTTCTGAAATTTAGGTGGAAGCCCTCTTAGTCTCAGATCTCTTGCATTTTGCATGCACATAAAGCCAATGCCACATGGACACCGCCAAGGTCTACTGCCAGCTGGAGCAATAGCTAGGTTCTCTTCTCTTGGCTGTAGCAGTTGAGAGCCTGGATTACAGAGCAATCTGAACCTGATTCTGATGAACAAATTCACTATGAAACCACCATTCTGGAAACTCGTGTTACCACTGTTTCCATTTTGGAAAAGAGTTCTCTGAGGCTTTTTCCTCAAAGGCAAAGTCCCTTTCCCTTGCAGTTCTGAGGCTTCAAAGGATGGAGACCTGCCTCCTCCTGTAATGCTCTCAGGCTACATTTTCTATTCTAGTATTCTTTCTTAGAATTGGAGATCTTCTCAGCTCCATCTTGCAGTCCACAGTTTTACTGATGCTTCCTTTCTGGCCAAACTCACAACATTTAAATCATTCTGTTGGGTTCTTTGCACTTGATTCTCAACATCAATCTGACTAAATGCCTCAACAATAGCCATACCATTGCCTCAACATTCAACTGCCTTGAAATTTCTTCTTCCAGGGCCGGGGAGATGGCTCAATAGAATAAGTGCTTTCCTGGCTAGTTCAAGGGCCTGTGTTCAATCCTTGGTTCTGAAAATAAAAAGGAAACAGGAAAAGAAATTTAATCTTCCAGATTAAGCAGTTTATAGCACTTAATCTCAGTCTCAGTCAAAGTCTCTGGACACGAAGAAAATACAGAAAACCTTCCTGTCAAGCCATAAAATGAATCATCTGGAGAACAATAATCAATGCAGTTCTTTTTCACAGCAGAAACCTCCCTAGGCTCATCTTTACAGGAAGGACTTCTATCAACATTCTGGTCTTCTGAGATCTGACCAGAATCTCCCATACAAAAGAGCCAAACGTGTTATACATCTTCCTTTAGAGTCAACATCTCAGAACCCTTCCTATCTGTTCTCATAAGCTATGCCCAAAGTTTTGAATATTTACATGGTCAGGTTTAGCCAAAGCAATGACCCCACTTATAGATACCAAATTCTGTCTTAGTTACACTTCTCTCATTCCTGAGACAAAATACTCAACACTCAAAATTGAGGAATAAAAGGTTTGCTTAGCTCAGTTTGTGGAGATTTCAGTCCATATACAGCTGGCTCCAAGACAGAGGGGCACATGGCAGAAAACATTCATTAATGGTGGCAGGAAATAGAAAACATCCATAATCCCAGAATTGGGTCAAGAATTAATCACAAACTGTAGTAGCAGTCCCATTAAAGCATGAGCTTCGGGGTGATAACTAGGCACAAATTGTAACTGCAAGAATTTTTCCAAACAACACTCAAACAAAACTCAAGATAGTACATAAACAAAAACACTTATTTATTAATGTTTTGGTTAAACTGTTAAGTGGTTATTTGTAGTCACTTTTGTTGCTACTCCTATCTTGTAAGTCTGCAATTAACACTGAATTTAATGGTAAATGTAAAAGGAATATTTTGAACCCTAGACAATATTAGTGTGTTATGGTTTTTGTCATACAACCCCTAAAGCTTCATGTGCTCATAAATGGGATTTCCAGAGTTGCTGGATCTGAGGTGTGTGATACTGTGAAGGGTGTGTGATAAATTGATTTAGCATAGGTTTGAATGTAATATCACTGAATAAGTTTGTAGAAGATGGAATATAAGATAAAAAGGGATTGTTGCTGCTGCTTAATTGAACTGCCTTCTTGCCCATCTTGGCATCTATTCTTTCTCCTATATAATGCCCCATTGTCATGCAATTCTACCTTGTAATCAGCTGACTACCAAATTAAACATATACAAACTCTGAGCTTAAACAAACTTTTCTTCCTTTAGCTTTGTTTATGGAGTATTTCATCCCCAAAGAGAAAGTAATCAAAACAGATACTTGTAGCATAAAAGTGTTTCTGTGATTTTACCTGACCATGTGGTTCACAAGAATTTGGGACTTTCCTGTAAGAAGAGCTTGAAAAAGTTTGGAGATGCTGCATGAGGTAGTATACACACAATACAGTGGTCTGAGCTAAATGGGGCATTCTGATCAAAGAACATAACCTGCAATGTTGACTACAGTGCAGCTGGAAAAGACTAAGATTAAGAGGTTTCAACTGGGAAGAAAAACTGTGACTGCAGTTGGGCTCCAGACCAGTGTGGTTCTCTGGCTGAAAATTTGTCTGCATTTTAATTATGTCCAGAGGCTTTAGATGAAAATCAGGTTACGTGCAGCAGAATAATCTTACAAAGGAAATTTTGAGGAAGTCTAATGTTGAGATAGTGACATGGCTACTGTTGGAATCTTTCAGCCAGATTTCAAAGGTTTTGAGTTTGGAAGAAAGACAGTTCTAGTAAATTAAAGATCTGCAAATGTGTAACAGAGAAAACTCATATTGCAGAAAAGGAATAGGACAATATGAATGATAGCCTAGGCTTGTGAACATAGCTCAGTGGCATAGTGCATGCCTGGCACTGTGAGTTTGATTTTTGGTGCCAAATACAGCCTGAAAATGTCACAAGAACCAGCAGTACTCCACATTTTGCAGCCTAAAAATTTCAAGGATTTTCTTTGAGATAAGAATGAAAAGCATTATGTTCCAGAATAGTGGATGACTACAGAATTTGTTCCTCAAGATTGGGTTCATAGTTCTCACCAATCCAAGAAATTAATCCCTATGGCCAAGATAAACCCTAGTGACTGCTCTACCTGCCAGAAGACTGTGACATCATTCGTATGATGCTTATTTTAGTAGATGCCAAATTCAAGAGTTCTAAGTTCAAGAGGATGTCCATACGTATTTTTGGTAAAAGAAGCTAGGAAATTGGATCATCTGAGGAAAACTGTAAGAAGAGATCAAAGCTAGCATAAAAGAAAAGCCATGGGAGCTACAACCACAAGCAACATCATAGGGGAAGAACCACCTAAGATCTTTGGAGTTCCCATCTTACTGCAGATTGTGGAGAATATTAAGCATTGAACTTTGTTATTTAATGTTTTTCCCCCTTTATGTTGAACATACTTTGGTCTCATTCTTTTTATTGTCTTATTTATACCTTTTTACAATGGGAATGTTTATCTTATGCCATTATTTTGGAAGTATTTTAACTTGCATTTGTAAAGGAGATTTGGGAGAGGAATATTCACTTCTCAGATGAAGAAATATATAAGGCAAATAAATATGTGAAAAACGTTCAACATCATTGGTTATTTAAGATATACAAAGTAAAACAACATTGAGATTCCATCTTACCCAAGAAAGAATGGCTATCATCAAGAAGTTGACCAATGGACTAGGGAGATAGCTCATCAGCTTAAGCACATGTTTGGCAAGTTCAAGGTACTAAATTTGATCCCTGGTGCCAAAAAATAAAATAAGTCAACCAGTAACAAATATTTGGGGGGCTGTGGGGAAAAAAGAACCCCGCTCTACTGTCAGTGGAAGAATAGACTGGTAAAAGAAGTGTGAAAATTTATATGAAGATCTTAAAAAAAAACACAAAACAGGATTAGAAGTTCCATTCAATCCAGAAGTTCCCCTTTTTGATATTTTTCCAGAAGAACTGAAAACATCATACCAAGCAATATATGTGTAGCACTATTTATAGCAGCACAATTTGTCATAACTAAATATTGTAAACAACCCAAATGCCCATTAAAGAAATAATGAATAAAAATTATATGGTATTTTTACGCCATGGAGTATTATTCAGCTATGAAGAAAGACAAACTCAAGGCTTTTTATGGGCAAATGGATGCAACTTGAGACCATAATCTTCAGATAAATAAATTAGACCTGTATGTGTAAACATAGTGTCACCCTAGTGTAAGAACATAAAAGTGTAAATAATACAAATGTTACAACAGAAACTGTGTAGGGGAAATAAACTCTTCAAAAGGAAGAAACAACCAGAATGAAGAAAAGGAGAAAAGAAAAAAGGGGAAATATACATGATAATTTGAATAATTTTACTGCTACTAGTCAATTATGAGGAAATTAATGCTTAACTTTTTCCTTTTGTTTTTATTTTTTTAAATTTGTTCTGACCAATTCTGCATGCTTATATCTAGTAATCTGAGGAACAAATTTGAAGATAATATGTAAATTAATAACCATTGGTTCAACTGTTATCATTTTATTGAGCAAAATTGTGTATAATTTCATATGATTTTTTAATTTATAATTTTTTGTTCTCTCAAAAAGGTCTCAGAGGAGAATTTGGACATAGACTCTTCGGAATGCTGAAACTGTTAGAATTGTTGACATTGTTATGTTATTTCCAGATTTCCTCCAAAAACTTCATGTGCTCACAGATAGGGATTTTCAGATGTGGCTGGATCTAGGGCATGTGATACTGTAAGTAATGATATGCAGAAAATAGAATGGTTCTGCTAGTTCTGGATGTGGACAAATAGAAAGCTGAGTCTTATCCAGAAATAGACATCTGAGATAAACACCACACTTCTTAGAGGAAGAAATACAAAAGGCAAATAAATACATGAAAAACTACTCCACATCACTTTTGTCATTCAAGAAATGCAAATTGAAACAACACTGAAATACCATCTCACCCCAGAAAGAATGAATATCAGAGAGAAATCAACCAAAAACAAATGTTGGAGAGGCTGTGGGGAAAAAGGAACACTTGTCTATTGCTGGTGGGAATGTAGACTAGTCAACCATTATGAAAATCAGTGTGGTGACTCGTCAAAAAACTAGGACTGGAAATCCCATTCATTCCAGCTATCCCCCTCTAGGAATTTCCCCAAAAGAACAGAAAACGTCATGTCATAGTGGTATATGTGTGCCTGTTTAGAGTAGCACTATTTGCAATAGCATGCAACTTGAAGCTGTACTCATAAATGACATAGATCACACACATGTGTAAATAGCATATTGTCTCCATAGTGTAAGAACTCAAAAGAAGAAATAAAAATTGAAAGATATAACATAGTTAAAATAGAGAATTTAAGGATTACACAACGAAGAGAGAGAAAGGAGAAAAGTTAGGAAATACAGTAGGGGCAAAACTATATATTAATAAACAAGATGATTAAGGCCATTGTCCTAAGAATTTCCATCAGGTTTTTTTAATTGTTTTTTTGTATCTAGGACAGGATGTACAGGGTGTACATGGTCTCACTGTGTAGATCAGACTCTTAGGGATCCTCCTGTTTACAGCCTCCCAAGTGCTAGGTATACAGGTGCATGCCACCATACCCAGTCTCAATTGCTGTCTCCGCATGCACCAGGAGTTGGGCCGGCACAGAAAGCCTGGGGATGAAACTCCCGGCCCCTGAATCTGCCTAAGCACCACTGAGCTATTTTGCCAGCTCACCATCAGGTTTTTGAATATAACAGTTAGTGGGTAGAATTCTCAACCTAACTAACTTTATAGGCTGATATCTGTGAACTAAGTAACTACATTGCAGACTGCAATATGCAATACTAAAACCATGCTTAACATACCTGTCATTTGGTCTTCTAAATGTGCACTGCTTCTAGTGTCATATCGATTATTGCTATATCCTCTTTAAAGTAAATGTTTATAAAAATGATAATAAAAGTAAATGAGAGAAAGGAAAAACAAAATGTCATAGGATTGTCCTGCTATAATATTGTATATAGTTTCATCTCTAAATTTCTGTGTAAAAAAAAATGTGTAGTTGTTTTTTAGCATTCTATAGGTATTGAAATTTTAAAATATCAATGGTTGGTGGAAAATAGTAGTTAAATTTTATGTCTAAGGTTTTTGATATTCAGACAAACAGTGACGTTAAGTTTAGTTGCCTCTGTTATAGGATAATAATATCAGTAAGCTTCTCTTCTGGATGTTTAACAACTAAGTTTGAAGACCAAAAATTAGACAGATAAATGAGCTAAAAGTATAGCCAGTAGTTTGGCCCTAGCCCTTCAAGTCAGTGAGGACTCAGGACATAAGAGAACATCTGCTCTGACATCCTGTAACTAAGTGGTGTCCCAAATTTTCTGATCAAGGAAATGATGGGGCCACAGAGGAAAGTGATTGATGATGTATAGTGTGCCTAAGGAGAATCACCTAGAGAGAAAAAATTCTCTCAGCCTTTACAGAGAGAAAATTGGTCAAGAATGGCTGTGACTCATCCAGATGGGTGACACTAAAAAAAGATTCACACGATACTGTATATGGTTCATGATAAATATTTGGCTGACCTTTTTAGATAGCAAACATTACATTTTTAATTATATAGGTCTTGCCTTAACTTGTTCTTAACCATCCAGCAGAAAAGTATAATCATGAGGTATAAAAAGTAAAGCTATATTAATATGCTGAGCTGCAAAAGGCTCAAGTCAACTTTGGACAATTGGCAGTTGTTCTGATAACTCACTACTGTTATGGACTATTGGGCTATATTGCATTATTTTGCTGAGTTCAAGTACCAACAATCTTTGGCCTGACATCAAGTATGAAAAGATCATTTAAAGACTTCTCCAAATATAACTTCTCTAATTACAATATATCACCCATCTCTGACAAAACAAAACAAACAAAATTGACAATGTGATAAGGTAAACAAAGAAAATATATGGCCTTCAAAGAAGGGAAAAATGTGGTGGTGCATGCCTGTAATCCCAGAATTGGGCAGGGTGAAAATAGGGGGATCACTACAAGTCTGAGCTGTGTAGAGAGAGTGAGACCCTGTGCAAAGTGCATTTTTAAAAAACTAAAAGAAAACAAAGAGGAGAAAATATAATAGTGCCAGTTTTCATAAATGATAGAGTTTTGGACCAGAAACATCTCTTAAATCTAGTAAGAAAACAAACTCAAATTACAATGTGAATTAGCAATGTTGCAAAATCCAAGATCACAACACCACTTGTATCTTGAAAAATATTAATGAAAAAAATTGAAAATAAAAGTTTAAAAACTGCAAAAAATGGGAAAACAAATGAAGGACCACTATGTTGTGAATACATAGATATAGATATAGATATAGGTTTACATACAAAATAGGACAGATATACAGCTACTTTCTCTTAGTTCATTGAGAAGAAAGGTTTGTATTAATAATGTTTAGACAAGATATCATGTATGTAAGTTGTCATCTGAATAACAATGAGACAATATGCAATGTGTTAATTATTATAAATGTCCTACTAACCTGTTTTGAAACTATTTCATTCTTATTCTGTCTCTTTTCTTATTAATATGAAGAAAACAAAAGAAAACTGAGACTTTTTGGATGGCACAATCCAATAGGCTTATAATCGAGGAGAGAAAAAGAGAAATGAAGGCTTCTGTTTGTGGCTTCTGTCTTCTTGCCTGCCCTGCCATGAACTGACTGTTTCTGCTATGGGAGCCCCTCTGGCACACTGTCCTCCCTTGATGCAAGATGACTATAGTCTGAAACCTCTACAAAGTGTGAACTGAAATAAACTATTCTTTTATTAACTTTGAGTGTCAGGTATTTCGTCTCAGCAACAACAAAATACCTGGAGTAGATTTTAAAATGAAGTAGCTAATCTGTTGATATGAGAAAAGAATTCTGGAGGACTCTTGGAGCAGTTACCTATGGCTTTGTGCAAAGAGCTGTTGATTTCTTAATGATCTGCAAATGGTGAACAGAGTACAGTAACTTTAATTAACAGGAGTACAAGGCAAATGCAATGAATTAAAAGAGTAGATCATGTCAAAAACATTATTTCCAGAGTTGGAACCCTTCATTTGTAAATGAATTACTAAAAATAATCCAAATACTTCAGTTATAAACAGAACTAATATTCAAGTATTTGCCCTTAAATGGCAACACTGTTAGAAATATACTCAGGAGGATTTATTACAACACTGACAGGATGGTTTTCTTGTAATTTATGATATGTTTCTAAGATGATTGACAACCCTGTTCAAGCTGGAAGACACTGAAGTTATTAAATATTCAGTTGCATTCAAGTCCTTTCATTTGTATTTTTCTGAATGCTAACTCACCAACATAATTGCTATGTATGAAACTGTAGTGTGTATGGGCAGAGAATCTCAAATGACAGTTGATCAGAGGGCACCTCATCAATCTATACTCCTTCAAATTGGTATGAAAGTATACATGTTACCTGTGTTTTGGCAATTTATCTAGATGGAAAGAAAGCCTACCTCTAATCAACATTAAGGGAAAAACTGATAAGATCACATGTGCTTCAAGCATGCATGTCCTTAAAATGAAAATAGCCTTGTTCACACAAGCAGATATAAGAAAATGGATTGATTTAATGCTGCTTCTTATTTTGCAAGTTAGTCAAACAGGTCTGCTAACCTGTGATTCAGTCTGCACTCATTGCAATAAATACCTGAAGAACTTCTTTGCAGAGAGAAGACCAGGTCAATTAATGATTCCTATAGGAATGACTGACTAACTCCCATCTCTGGATATTCTAGTAAAGAAGCCATTCAAGCATGCATGGAAATAGATGACTACTCTGAGAATAGAATAGAGAGAAATCAGTGTGAAACTTTATGAAGCCTAGCATGTAATGACTTGGATGAAGAATTTAAGGGATAAAATTACTGAAACTGTGCTTGTAAAAGTAATGAGTTTTTGTATTTGACACTACTAGGAAAAAATATATCAGACATACTTAGCATAAAATTTCTAATGTTGTATATATTTATAAAGCTTATAAGTTCTAAGTATGGGTATGGTTCTATGATTCTATCTAGTTAAATTCCTAACTGGAAAGTTTGAATTAATATTTTATTTTATTATTGATATATTTTGACAATCTTTCTTTTACATACAGCCATTATTATAATTTAATATTAGAAGATATTATGAAAGATTTTAAAGATTCAGAAAGAAAAAGTTTATGATTTCTGGTACCTGTCACCATCTTTCATTGTGTACATTTTTTAGCCTCTACTCTCTTTCACTATTTCTCTTCACCTATTTGAAAAATGTAACCGTGGTGGTGGGAACTATTATGATTTTGGAAATTATAGTGGACAACAGCAATCAAATTATGAACCCATGAAGAGGGGTAGTTTTTGTGTAAGAAGCTCTGGCAGTCCTTATGGTGGTGGTTATAGATCTGGTGGTGGAAGTGCTGATATGGTAGCAAAAGGTTTTAAAAAACAACAGAAAAGGGCTACAGTTCGGCTACAGTTCCTATCAGGAGAGAGAGTGAGGATTTGTCAGGAAACCTGCAGGTTACTTTGAGACAGTCATCCCAAATGCATTAGAGGAACTGTAAAAATCTGCCAGAGAAGGAACAATGATCCATAGTCAGAAAAGTTACTGCAGCTTAAACAGGAAACACTTCTAGTTCAGGAATGTCATAGCCACAGTTTGCAAAAAGTGCAGTTATTGATTAATGCAATGTAGTGTCAATTAGATATACATTCCTGAGATGTTTTATCTGTTGTAGCTTTGTCTTTTTCTTTCTTTCCATTACATCAGGTATATTGCCCTGTAAATATGATAGTGGTACCAGGAATAAAAAATTAAGAAATTTTTAACTTTTCAAAAAAAAAGACAAATAAGTCATAAAAGAACAGTTGGGAGGATGAGTGGCACACTCAGGTACAAAAGACAGTTATACTCCTAAGGCCTAGAACATGTGAAAGGTTTTGTTACAGAGCACATTTAGACCTTTGTTCTATCCAAGTTCATCTGACAAAGTCTTCTCTCACTTGCTTGATTCCTCCCGAAACATTATAACCAAAAAGCAATTATTTAATGACAAGTGAGTCCAGTTGTCTGAAATGATGTATTAATTTAAATGATTTTAATAAGATTAGAGGGTCAACCTTTGTTTAATGCATCACAATATTGTGATGGTTTGCATGGCTTAGGAATTGCAGAGTACATGCAAACATGAAGATACATAACTTTTGTGAATTAATATAGCTTTGCTCATAACATCAATTTCATTTTTAAAAAAGACTGGGAAAAGGGAAGATGTAGTGGGCCCTTGTTCCTTAAACATATTAGAATATATTACATAATTTGAAATTTTTAGCTAAAGGACACAATTCACACATAAATGAAAGGCAGAGCCCTGTTATTTAAATGCTAGAGAAGAAAATTGTCACATGTGACCATGCAGTTTTACATGAGGAACAAGAGTATTCAAAACAGGGGGCTATGCCATGATTAAGTGGGATTCTACCAAGAATGCAGGGGTGGTTCAATACATGCAAATCAATAAATGTCATACACCACATTAACAGAGCCTGATCATCTTTTTTTTTTTTTCGGTACTGGGATTTGAACTCAGGCCTTTGCACTTGCCAGGCAAGCACTTATTCTACCGAGCCATCTCCACAGCCTTGATCATCTCAATACACGCAGAAAAATATTTGACAAACTCTAACATTCACCTGTAATAAAAAAACTACATAAAGCTTAAATAGATGGTATTTAACTCAAACTGATAAAATCCATTTATGAAAAACAAACAAATAATATCATAATAAATGGAAAAAAATATTGAATACCTTCACTTTAAAATCAGGAAGAAGACAAACATGTCCATTTTCATCACCCCTATTAAATATAGCTCAGAAGACATTAGCAAGAAAAATCAGACAAGAAAGAGGAATGAAATGAATAAGGACTGAAAAGAAAGAAGTGAAATCATCATTATTGGCAGATGACAGGATACTCTACATAGAAGACCCCAAAACCTCTATCAAAGCCTTATAGATTTCATAATCAAATTCAGTAGCATAACATGATAGAAAGCCAGCACTCACAAACCTACAGCATTTGTGTACACAATCATCAAACACACAGAGAGAAATTAGGGAAATCATGCATTTCAAAGTAATATCCACAAACATAAAAAATTCAAGAATTCATATTACAAAGGATGCAAAAGATCTATACAGTCAAAATTGCAGTGCTCTGTAAAAAGCAATCAAAGAAAATTTCAGAAAATGGATAGACATAATTTGTGTATGGATAGGATTAACCAACATTGTGAAAATGCCCATACTCTCAAAATTGTTGAACAAAACAATCACAATTAAATACCGTTATTATATTTCACAGATGTAGAGAAAATATTTCTAAATTTCATCTGAAAACAGAAGAGAACAAGAATAGCAAAATCAGTCCTTGAGGAGAAAAAAGAAAGGCAGGAGGCATCACAATCCCTGACTTGAAATTGTACTGCAAAGCTACTATGATAAAATCAGCATGGTGCTGGCAAAAATGAGACCTAATGATCAGGGGAACAGGTTAAAAATGCAGACACAACTGCAAACACACTCAGTGACCTTATTGTTGACAAAAGTGGCCAAACATGTTCACTGGGTGAAAAAAGGTTTCTTTTCTAAATGGCGCTGGAAAAATTGGCTTTCCACATGCCCAATCCTAAAATTAGAATCATGCCTATCACCATGTACTAAATTCAAGATGGATCAAACATTGAAATATTAAAACAGAAACAGTAAATCTACTGGAAGACAATGTAGGCAGAAATGTTGAAGACACAGAAATGGGCACAACATTAAAACTAACTGAATGGGCTATAATTCAGAGAATTAACAACTGTGATCTCATCTTTTTGAAAAGTGTGGGCATAACATTGAAATCACAAAGAGTAAAAACAAAATCCATGAATTGGAAAAAAATTTAGTCATCTGTCCCCCAGACAAAAGAATTCTACCTAGAACATTTAAAAAATTAAAAGATCAGGTCCCCAGAATTCAAAGACCCAATTAAAAAAATGGGCATTTGAGATGAACATGCATTGCCCATATGAATATATATACATGGTAAATAAATATATGAAAAATATTCAACATCAACAATCATTTGAAACAATGCTAAGATTCCATCTCACTCCAGAAAGAGTGGCTATCATCAAGAAATCAACCAAAACCGAATGCTGGTGAGGGTGTGGCTCAAAAATTAAAGCTTCTCAACTATTGATGGGAGCATAAGCTTGTACATCCATATAGAAATCAGTGCGCAGATTCCCCAAATACTAGGATTAGAGAAGGCCTAGGGAAATAGCTCAGTGGCATAAACACCAGCCTGGCAAGCACATAGCCCCAAAATCGATCCTGGTACTATAAAAGAAAAAAAGTAGGATTAGATGTCCCATAAAACTCAGCAACCCTCTTCCTGGATGTTTCTCTAGAAGAACTGAAAATATCATGCCACAGCAATGTATAGGCACCCATTCTTATAGCAGTGCAATTTCTCATAGCTAACTGTTGAAACAACCCAAATGTCCATAACTGAAGAATGGATTAAAAAGACGTTATAGGCACTGGGGAGATGGCTCAGTAAAATAAGCGCTTTCCTGGCAAGCACAAGGGCTTGAGTTCAGTCCCCAGGTTGGCCAAAAATACAAATAAAAATAAATAAATAAATAAATACATACATACATACATAAAGATGCTATATTTTTATTTCATACAATGGAATATTTTAAAGATATAAAAACATAAAATTGAGACTTTTATACTAAATGGACGCAAGTAGAGATCATACTCATAAGGGAAATAAATCAGATATGTATAAATATTGTATTATCTCCTTGCTGTAAGAACATGAAAGACTAAATAAAATCTGAAAGATAAAATAGATACTGTGAAAAGGAAAGAAACTGTTCTATGAGAAAGAATAATTGCAATGAAGGAAAAGAGAAAAAAACAAAAATATGCATTATAACAAACATTGTTGAATACCTATCATTTTGTTTAGTGAAATTACCATTTCTAATGGGTTGGGGCTTTGGAGGAGTTTTTTTGGGGGGTTACTATATCTTACATTTTTAAATAAAAAAGTAAAAAATAAACACATAAGTTTCAGAGATCAACTTATGCATGAGAAGTATGTGGAGGTTAGAGCTTGATTTAATAGGGCTCTCTGTGGGTAGGCTCAGTTGAATTATTCACCTGCTACAG
>NDGN011381321.1:0-21284 GCA_002564285.1 Tympanoctomys barrerae | reverse complement strand
TAGACAAGATATCATGTCTGCATCTTGTACTATGAATAACCACTACAAAGACAACAATATGCAGTTTATTATTATAACTATCCTACTAACCTGTTTTGAAACTGTCCCAGTGCTATTTCTCAATAAAATTAGTAATAAAAATGAGGGCCGGGGAGATAGCTCAGTAGAATAAGCACTTGCCTGGTGAATGCAAGGGCCTGAGCTCAATCCCTGGTTCCACAAAATAAATTAATTAAAAAAATAAAAATTTAATTTTTAATCAAGAAAAATCAGAAATGGGGTGGAGAAACTTGCTATTTGCTTGGAGCAGCTCCCTGGGCTGAACTGTGCTGCACATGTGTGCCCCAATTCCGTACTCCCAACCGCACCAGCAGGCACCCCAGGTGGGTGCGTGGGGCCGCTGGCTGTTGTTCAGTATACTGCCTCTGCAGTGTGCAGTGCCCACGTTGATCTCGAAAAATGTGGACGTGTATATAGCAGGGTCATTTATTTTTGTCTCCTTCCTCTCCCCATTTGCAAAAGCTGTCTTTCCATTTTTTCCCCTTGACTTTTAATAAATTCCTCTTCCCCTGCTTCCCACCCCTACTTCATCTCTTGTTCCCCTTCCCACTGAAAAAATTCTTCTTGCTTCTTAGTATCTGTCCTCTATATTGCTCCTTACTTTGGGTTTTTCATGCAAGAAAAACTGAAATTTAAATGCGTGTCCGATTTGTGTCACTTAAGATGGTGGTCCCGAGATACATTTACTCTTCTTTCTGCCAGAGGAGTCCTCCTCTGTACTAGACAACACACTTCTCTGTCCCTCATGCCCATGGGCATCTGGGCTGTCGGCAGGATTTCACGTTATAAACCGTGCTGCTGTGAACCTGAGGGGCTACAGGCATCTCTGTGGCACGATGGCTAAAGTCTTCCGGGAAGGTGCCTAGAGGGAGGGAAGAGCGGGCTCAAATGGAGACTCTCTTTTAACTTCTTGAGGAGTCTCCGCATTGATTGCCATGTTGGTTATGCCAACTTATACCCTTTCCAATGGTGGAGAGGGGCCCCTTTTTTCTCCCACCGGCAAATGCTTTGCCGTGTTTGTTACTGGCTATCTTAATTTCTAATTGACCAATGATGTTGAACATTTTTTCATATATTATTTTGCTGATTAGATTTCATCTGAGAAGTGTCTTTATTTCAAATGCCTATTTTTGGATTGAGTCTTTATGTATTCAACATATTAGTCCTTTGAGAAATAGCTGGTAAAAAAATTTTTCCTGTTCTGTGGGTTATCTCTTCGTTCTGTTGTTGGTTTCTTTTGCTGTTAAGTTTTTTAATGAGATCCCAGTTGATTCTTTGTAACATTTCCTGTGTTTTGTTCATAAACTTCTTGTCTACACATAGCTGTGTCTTCAACAGTTTTACCTATTTTATCATCCAGCATATTAATATTTGTGTTTTAATACTTGGATCTCGATCCACTTCGATTTTCATTTAGTGCAGGGTAAGAGCTGGGTCCACATTGGCTCCTCAGAGTGTGGACAGCCAGTTTTTCCCACCTCATTACTAAAGAGGCATTCTTTCAGGGACAGGGTCGGGCCCCTTTGTGAAAGATAGGAGGCTGAAGGTTCTTGGAGTTGTTCTGCATCCTCTAGTCTGTTCCACTGATCCTTGGTCTGTTGCTTTGTTTTGCCAGTACTATGCTTTTTATTATAGTAGCTTTGTAGTATAATCTCAGGTCGATGATTGTGATGCCCCCTGCGTTGCCTTTTTGCCCAGAATTGCATTTGCTTTTCTGGGTCTCTTCTGATTCCAGTGAGTTGTAGGATTGTTTTCTCTGTCTGGTTCTGTGCAGTATGCCGTCGGTATTTTGATTAGGACTGCACTTCCAGTTTTGAAAGTATGGCCATTTCCACCACGCTGGTTCTACTGATCCAAGAGCAAGGGATACCTTTCCATTTTCTGTTATGTTCTTCTGTCTCCTTTTTCAGAGTACTTTAGTTTTCATAAAAGTCTTTTACTTCCTTTGTTAGATTGTTTCCTAAGTACTTCTGTTTTTCCTGATGCTATTATGAGAAGTGTTGTTTCCCTAATTTCTCTGAGTTTATTTATGTACAGGATGGTTATTGACTTTTGAGTGTTGACTTTGTATCCTCCTGTACTGTTGAATTTGGTTATTAAATCTAGCAATCTTTTGGTAGTATTTTGGGGTCTTCTATGTAAAGTATCATGTCATCTGCAAATAATGGTAGTTTAATTCCTTCCTTTCCTATCCTTATTCCTTTTATTTCTTCCTCTTATATTGTCTGTTATTTTAATTGATTCTAATCAATCTTATTCATTTTTTGTATTGTTTAGCAGCTGTTGGATTGATCTTTGCAGTCCCTTGCTTTTTTTTTTTTTTTTTTTGCTGAACCAGGGATTGAACTCAGGCCCTTGCACTTGCCAGGGAAGCACTTATTCCACTGAGTCATCTCACCGGCCCCTCCCTTGCTTTTTTACTTGATGATTGCTAACTGCAAACCTATCTTCTAGGTCTGGTTTTCTATCCTCAGTTGGTTTTTTTCAATAGAATTTTTAATTTCCTGAGTATCTATTTGATTCTGTTTCGTGGAATTGGACATTTGTACTTTCCAAATGTGTGTGTGTGTCTGTCTGTCTGTCTCTCTCTGTCTCTCATATTTATCTACTCTAGATTCTCTAGCCATAAACTTTATTATGGTCATCTCTTTAATTATCTGAGAAATTATTTCAGATTTGGGTTTTTCTAGAACTTCATGGTGCTACCATTTCAGAGGTTTTTCATTTATTCCACCTCAGTGCACCCTGGTTTTGCCTTGGGCAACCTGGAGATTGTATTTCCATATCTTATTTTCTAAAATTTGTTTTCTGCATTGATACTTGTAAATTGTTTATGGTATATGGGGACCTCCTGAGGAAATGACTGCTTTCCAGAGGTGTCTTAGGTGTAGCTGGCTTTCAGCTTTTGAGTCTGCCCCAAGACCCTGCCTCTTCGATCTATGAGGGATGAGAAGGCTGCCTGTTTGGCCGTCCACCCAGTTCTGAGGTACTGAGCCATGGTACTATTTATAATCTCCAGACAGCCATCATATTGGCACACAAGGAAGAACAACTACGTTCGCTTTACCAAAGTAGTCCAATCAGTAGTAACAGCAGCACGGAGCACAGTCTAGAGAATGATAGACTGTGTAACTAATAATGTGCCACCTTTAACCATAGCTTCAAGATTTCATAGTTATATAACAAAATCAAAAATAATAGGAAAGTTATAGACTATAAATATACAGTTTTACCCTCAGAAGTTTCATAGGTCTAATTGTTTTTTAGTCCTTTATATATTCTAGATATCAGTCCTGTGAAGAGTAGCTGGCAAAAATTTTCCCCCATTTTGTAGGTTTTTCTTGACACTGTTAGTGTCTCCTTTGCTGTTCAGAAGCTTTTTAGTTAGATATGATCCTGTGTTAATTCTTTGTAGTAGTTATGTAACTGGGATTTTGTTCAAAAAGTCTTCACCTACACTTACATCTTCATGAATTCTACCTATTCTATCTTCTAGCAGATTAAACATGTTTTATTTTTTTCTTTGATTCATTTTGTATGTAGTTTAGTGCAGTCTTCAGGATGTGAATAACCAGTTTTCCCAGCACGATTTGTTAACAAGCTATCTCTCCTCAAGGTATGTAGGTAGGTCCTTTGTCAAAGAAAATGTAATTGAGTATGCCTAGAGTTGTTTCTGTTGTCTATTCTGTTCCAGATATCCACAAGTCTGTTTTTTTTCTAATACCATGCTATTTTTATCACTGTAGCTTTATAGTATAACTTGAAGTCCAGGATTATGATGCCTATTTTGCCTTTGTCCATTTTGCTATTCTAGGTCTCTTCTGATTCCATACAAATGTTATAGGCTTTCTGTAAATTTGTGACAAAAATGCTGTTGGTGTTTTCATTAGAATTTCATTAAACCTGAAGAACCTTTTTGAAAGTGTGGCCATTTTGAATATATTGGTTCTACCTGTCCAGGAATGATATCCACTTTCTGACATCCTCTTTGATCTTCCTTTTTCAGACTACTGTAGTTTTCACTCCAGAGGACTTCCACTTCCTTGATAAGGTTATTTCCTAAGTATTTCATTTTTCTTCAGGCCATTATAAAGGGTATTATTTTCCTAATTTCTTTCGGTGAGTGTTCCTATTATGCAAGAAAGCTGTTGATTTCTGAGCACCGAATTTGTATCCAACTATACTACTGAGTTTGGTTATTAGTTGTAGGAGTCATTCCATGAAGTTTTGGGGGCTTTCTGTGTAGAGGATTAGTTCATCAGTAAACAAATTTCACTTCTTCCTTTCCTACCTGTATTCATCTTTCTTTCCTCTAATTGCTCTGGCCAGCGCCCTTTCATGCCCTCCTCCTGGTCAGGCCGAGTATCTTGAGAAGAGATCTGAGCATCCAGACTTTGGTGGTGGTGGCCAAAGAGGCACCATATGAGCAGCTTACAGAGGGACCCAGGGCACAGACCCTGCTTTGGTCACCACATTGTGGCACCGTCTGAGGCACACAGTCTCAGGTGTGATAAGTATCTGTGGTTTGTTTTGACTAGACTGGGAAGAACTCAAGCCCTGCAGAGGCCCAGACATCTGTCCCTCTGTTGACCCAGTGAGGGCCAGTTACCTCATAGCTCTTTGTTCAGGTGCGGTGGCTCCCACAAGCCTAACCCAAGCCAGTGTGGTCACAGAGATTTTAGTATGCAGTGTACACCGTGGGTCAGGGTGGGATGGCCACCGAGGAGCCCTGCACAGCCTGCACTGCCAGCTCACATTAGAAAAACAAGAGGAATGGGGAAAACCAGCACCCTAGGAAACACCTTCCCTAGAGGAGTTTTCCTTTCCCCACATCAATGTGATCAGTCTTGGGATTGGTGGTTGTGGCCAGCATTTCCATTCATTAGCTCAGTGGACACAGCCATAGCCAGCTTTCTGAATGGTGGCAGCAGGAGTCCTGTGAGCAGTCCTGCTCTTAGCTCAGCCCTGTGTGGGGTGGAGCCGCCCAGATGGAGTTGGCAAGAGGGAAGAAGTCGCCACCTTGCTGCTGTCAGGGCTGAGGCTGCCTCTGGACCTTTGCTGGTGGGAGAAATCCCACCTCAGGAAGAGACTTGGGTTGGCTCAGTTCCACCAGGAGTGGCAGTGCCCCCGGCCCTTTGGTGGCACCTGGGCCCCATGGCTGGGTGTTGTGTGCACCCATGCTTCCTGCCCTGGCACTTGACCACTGCTGCAGTGCATGGAGGTGGGGAAGAGCCGACTCCTCACCTCTTTCCTGTCTCCTCTGGCTACAGGTGTTCGAGGAACTGTGGAAGGGTGAGGCAAAGAGTGCGGCGCAGGTTGTTTCCGAGAAGAAGCTGGAACTGATGCAGGACCGCGAGGCCCTGGAGCAGCTCTGCCAGTCCACGATGGAGGGGCACTCTCAAGTGGTGACTGTGGCAGGCTGGGGTGGGCTGTCACACACAGCAAGAGGGCGGGCACCTTGGTGAGCACCGGGCTGCAGCCAGACGCCCCTGGAGGCCCCCCGTTGCAGCCAGGGGCTCTTCTAAGGGCTGGCCCAGTTTCATCAATAATTGCTTAATTATCTGTGTCAGCTCTGTAGTTAAGGTCAAAAGAGATGAAATGAGGTGGATATTGGAAAAACACCACCTCTTTCCTATTGGAAAATTCCACCCTGGCACCGACTCTCTGTGGAGGTAGCTGAAGGCTGATTGTCAAACTGAGCACATGCAGGGTTCCACTCCCGGACTGTCAGCCTCCTCTCGGGTCAGCATTTCCATGTGGCCGGCCCCACTTCTCAGGGACTTTGCAGGGTTAGGCCACCTGGAGGCAAGGGGGAAGAAACAGGGTGGGAAGAAAGGTGGAAAAGAAAGTTATCTGTAAACGAAGGGGAAAGTCCTTTGACAGCATAGCGGGAGCCCAAGTCCTCTTGCTTCTAGTGGAGAGCAGGACGGAAGAGCCAGAGTGGCAGCCTCCCTCCCGAGTCTAATTATACTGTCCAGAGAGATACTCTGGGGGGAGGGGGAGAGTGATGTGCTAGCATCTCTTTCAGAGTAACGCAGCACTCTCATCAGCACGCAAGGACACTAAGAGTTCTTAGCAGCAATCTTGATGAGGAAAATGAGCCCAGAAGCTTGCGGTCTCCATCTCTGTTCATCCACAGCCACTGACAAGGACTCTTGGCTTCAGGCCGGTCTCTGCTCTGAGCAGAGACTTGAGCACTCCTCCTGGCCTGAGCCGGGCAGGAGGTCCTTGCGGTGGCCCCAGTGGCGAGGAGTGCAGCACCTCCTGCCTTCGTCCCCCACCCTACCTGCTCGCACACACAACGCTGTCCCAGGGATGTCACTTTGGGGAATGTTTTCTTAGATTGCATCTTCCTGGCAGGGAGGAGGGGCAAGGAGGCACCCCATGTGCAGACCCCACAGTCCTTGTCATGTGGCACCTCAGAGGAGTGTCCTGGTGCCCACACGCCAGCTTCTCTGAAAGCTGACGTCACCAAGATCCACCCAGGTCATCTTTGTGCTCAAATTGATTAGAAGGTAGAGCTGGGATCAGCTGGGAGCCTGGAAGCCTGCTCCCTCGCTAATCCCTCTTTTCTCCTTCCTCATTTTGGTATCTAATATTGAGGGAATACGGACTGATTTAATTTATATTAACATTAAACCTTAATTGAGGATTTTTAGTTATAAGGCTGTCTTTCTTCTCTTTATAGGTAACAGATATGAAAAATGGAAACCCCAGAGCTATAAACAAACTGATTGGGTTGGTACGGAAGGCAACCCTAAACCGAGCAGACCCAGCTGAGATAAAGGATATACTAGAGAGGCTGTCGTCGTGAGGTGTCAGGCGTCCTCTGTCCACGGAAGGACAGGGCCCCACGAATCCTGATGTCTGTGTGCTCTTCAGGCTTCCGTCGCTTGTGAGTTGGACTAGCCGTGTTCGGGTCCTCTGAGTCCTGGTGCAGCCATCCACAGCGCTTTGCTGTGGTGACGTTGTACTCCTCCGGACCACCACAGCGGTTAGCAAGAGCACGCTGGGGGGCGGAGGGGGCTGTTTCACCACTGAATAAAACAGGCTTCAAATCCTGCAGCTATTCTCCAGACCCTTCGCTGTCAGCTCCTTCCACAGATACTTGTAAGCCTGGCATTGGCCCCAGTGCTGGGGATCGCATGCCGAAAGACCCGACTGAGGCTGCAGTGCGCTCAGGCCTGAAGACAGGCTCGCGTAGACAGTGCCCTGAAAACGCATTTGTCTAGCACTCCAGGTAAAGGTTGACTCACATCTGCTGGGCAGAAGCAACGCCGCCCGTTCAGCTTCCTGGAGCTCCTGAACGCATAGCTCAGAGATGCAGTGAATCTTCTGAGGACAGCAGAACTGTTTTCAAATGAATTTAATGAATAAAGTACATACTGAGATAGCACGTAAAAATTAACTTACACTTCAAAGACTTTTAAGATTGACACCCCCCATACCATCAGGGCAAAAAAGATGAAGAGAAGGCTATAACGTCAATTTGTTTTGCTTGGAAAGAATAAGATTAGAAATGAATAAGTCAAACTCTTGACCTTACCAGTAACTGAGGGGCAGTGGCAGCACAGTGACGAAGGCCTCGCTGCTCGGCCCCTTTCTGTGTGACAGTAACACTTTCTTGACTCCAGGCCCTTTTGCTCGTTGCATATCTAGCACCTCACAATGCTTCCTTTAATCTTATGTCTCATCTTCCATTTTTGGAATAGCACATAACAATAGGACATAAAATTTTTCTGTTCAAGTTCCTGTTTCTTGATTTTTTTCTTTCTTTTTTAGGTAACAAATCAATTTTCAAAAATTGAAAAAAATTGCAACTTTTGGCATATGTGGGTTAAAGAGCAGTTTTGCAAATAGTGGGCTGTATCCCCTTTGGCCACACCCAGTAGTAGGGATCAAAACCAGGGGTTGCCACTGAGCCCCATGCCCAGTTCTTTCCAAATTTTGAGGCAGGGTCTCCAAGTTGTCTTGGGGGCTTGAACTTGTGATCCAGCTCCCTCAGTGCTGCGCCCACAGCGGAAGAAGCTGTTTTGAAAAGTACCAGAAACTGATACAGGGAACATGGCCTCACAGGCTGAGTTTTAAAATTCATTCATGGCCTACCAAGAACAGGAAAAAGCATTTCTGTGGGGAATGAAGACCCAAGTAAAAAGGACACCTGCCCACCGTCACCAAGCCAGCGGCTGATGTCCCGCCTCAGTGCTTTGGGCTTCCCCGAATTAGGTTTGCCCAGCCACAAAAGCAGGAGAAAAACCTAGTTGTGTAGTTTATTTGGGCAAGCTTTTTTTAAAAAAACAATTTGTTTAAAAACCCAGCAGTTCATGTAACCCACATTTTGTTACAGTGAAAGGTACTGGCTCCAAAAGTCATGTGCGCTGAACTTGCTACAAGAGGTGAAGAGGGTGGAGCCCTCCCTCCCCCGACAGTTCTGTTACAAAATGAGTACAGGCGGCCCCGACAGAAATCTGGTGGGACCTTACTATAAGAAAAAATAAAGTTGGGCTTTCTTTCATAAATGCTTTTCACTGAAAGTTTCTAGAAAGCACTGAAGGATCCTTCCAGACCATTTCAAACCTAGGTTAAGCAGCGGTGCACTCAGACCAAGGCAGGTTCCCCAAACGCAGGTCAAGTGAAAACCGCACCCACCTACACCAGGTCCTACGGAACAGTGCCGCGCTGCAAACACGGACCTGTGAGACCGCTTCCTGTCTGGGTCTTGCCTCTTCTGGGTCACTTGTGAAATCCTGAAAAACAGACTATGTCGATATCACTGCTCTAAGGAGAAACTTCATAGCACAGTTCCAGAACCTGATGAGATAGTTAGAAGACATTTATATAACCCCCAAAGACATTCAGCAAGTACAGCTCTGCTACATACACCCTGGTAAACACTGCATGAGCACAAATGTAGTTGCTTCTGTTTGTGCAATTTAGGGGAAATCTCATTAAGATGTACGAGTTGGTGCCACACTGAAGCCACTGCCATCTGTCACAGTCATACACCTGGACACACACCGCCATGCACAATCACAGTGGTAGATAAGTACAATACCAAGACACCAATGGGGCGGGCTGTTGGAAAACCCTCCTGTGGACCAGCTCTGCCTGGTCAAGCCAAACCTCAGCCAAATTGCATTGTTGCTTAAGGAGGTGGCTATCAGCCACAGCCCTTCAGGCTGCCTTTCAGAGGGACAGGCCAGCAAAAGTCTGTCTGAGTCACAAAATAAATTAATAGTCTTTTGAGGGGGCCCCTTTGCAGGAGAGGTGGCTGACTGCTAGGATTTTAAATTTTGTGTCCCTAGGTCGAGAAAGCTTTTTGTATCTGTCAGGCTTAGACAACAGAGGGAAGATCTGTGCCTCCAGGTACAGATGGGTGACACTTAACTGCACCAAGAAGAGCTTTAGCTGAGATCTCTCCCTTGTTTTGTTTCCCAGAAGGTACTACTAGTCTGCAGGAAGAGCGTGAAATGTTTAGTGCACACCTCCCTCTGCTCACGGTTAATTTGGTATACAATGTGATTGTGACCCACAATTTCTACTGACTGAGTTTAGCTGCCACATCTCAGGAACTCCAGACAGTGCCTGTGAGGCAGGCAGGGCACTTAACCCTTTCCAGAAGTAGCCTAGGGGTGGAGCAGGCTTTAAACAAATGCACGCGTGGGAGCACCTTGTCAAGTGGATGAGCAAAGGCCATTGGAGGTCTTCAGCATTAGATCCTATCCTGTCAAATGTCAGGGCAAGAGGTACTCAGTTACAGGGGCTTTGGATGCTTGTCCCAGTCAGCAGTCCCCAGGCTCCATGAGCTTCAGCACTGCTACCTGTTCTGAAATGATGTGAATGCAGCTCCCCAAAGGCTGCCTGTACTCACTGCACAGCCCCGCAGCCTCACTGCACCTGATAGGACCACAGGTCCCCCTTGTCCAGGAAGCAGAAGCACCTTTCACACTGACCCAGTGGGACAGGGAGGATCACTGCCAGTAGTCAAATTGGGGCTTCTGAGAGTCAAGAGACCAAAACAAGGTTCCCCTCTCAGCTGAAGACCTGCTGTAAACCTCTTGGGAAACCTGTTTGCACTGTCCAAGAGCCACCGGGATAATCTGTCCTCCCAAGCTCACCACCTGGTGAATGCCTGAACAAATAGGATTTACTGAAGCAAAAGCATCCCAAAGGTCGTTCTTAGACTTCCAAGAGCTTTTTGTGAAGCATTGGGTTTACAATGGTCATTAAAAAACAGGAAAAACATCAACTCCATCCTCTTGTCCTGAGGCCACTGGCGTGGCTATATATGGGTAGCTTTGTTCCCTACCACTGTTGTTAGTAGGGAATGAATGCCCTGTCAGTCACAGGCTGGAGGCGGAAGCAACAAGGGCCTAGGGTGGCTCTGGGGATGCCGTGAAGCTGATGTGGCTCAGCCACCAGAAAAGCTAAGACGGCCATGTGGCCAGGGCTACAGCAGCCTGTCCCTCTACTGACCTGCCAGGGACAGGAGCAGCAGATGCACAGCTGTCCCACAGTAAACTTTCATAAACGTGGCAAGCAGGACAGACACTTCTGTAAACACTGAACTAATAATTAGCAGTCACAGTGAAGTCCCCTTACACAAGAGCTGGAGCCCAGGGAAGAATGTGATATCACATGTGTGCTTTCCACTAGCTGAAACAGACTGGGACACTGATGCACAAATCTGGCAGTCAGGACACGTGACACTGCAGACACTGAAAACTTCCAGTGGTACATGCTGGCTGCCTGAACCTCAATACGTGCACGTGTAGCTTTAGGTTGTGAGCATAAGAGGATGCTTTCCTGACAACCACCTGGTCCCACGCTCTTAATGCACTGAAAACCAACAACCACACCAGGCCTCCGGCAAGCTCCCTGCCGAGGAAGGGGCCTTCGAGGGCCTGGAGAAGTGCCAACTGCATCCCAACACAGGGAGGCCTCAAGTCCACCCTGAGCATGTTGAAGGGGTTTCTGGAATAATGTGCAATCAAACAGGCACGATTTTACAGTGCTCCTAAATATTACCAGGGAAAGGAAGTCTTTACTGATACAAGAAAATCACATCCCCGCATTTCCCTCTACCCCCATGAAATTGTTTTAGAATGGACCCACGGTAGGATTTCTGTCTACATTTTTGTAAACATTTGCCTGAACATTCAGAATACCAATTTTAAATATGCCAGTGCTCCTATTTTGAACCAGAAAATTCACTCCTTCTGGACTGCTAAATCAGACCTTGAATTATGAAGTAATGCTGTGACATTCCAGGAACCCTCGACTCAGCTTCCCTCCCAGGACACGGGCACCAACCAGGGCTGCATCACAGGGTCTGCTCTGGTGAGCAGGGCGGCTGTGGAGGCTGCTCCCCAGGGGCAGGAGCCATGCTTCTGGACCATGCTCTTAGGCATGTCAAGGGCCTTTAAGATTTCTTGCCAAAACTTATTACAAAAACAAAAAAGACACCTCCAAGGGCCTTGCCTGTTAACTTGACAACTGGAACCTTCTTCATTAGCGGATCTTGTCCCTTAAGGCTCTGCCCCAGCCCTCCCCGCCCCCCATCATCACCCGCCTGTCTGGCATCTTCTTGGACAGTGTCTGTCCTCCAAATCCTGTGGGGTCTCTTCCTGTCCTATTTATAGCTCTGATCTCTGCTGTTTTCCCCAAGTGAACCATTCAGGGCCACTGGGCCTAAACGCGCAGGCTTTCTGATACCCTGTAGTCTTCCAGGTCAGTATTCTGATTTCACTTTGTGAGGCCCTGAGCACAGCGCCCTGTGGGAGCACTGTGACAGCTGCAGAAACATGACCTAACTGCCAGCTCCAGGAGTGAGACGAGCACTGCTGTGAGAGCTGAGCACCAGCACCCCACCACAGGAGTCAAGTGTCCTACCTCTCCCCGCTCCAGGCATCTGTCCCGCTTCTAAAGCACCTCAACTTCAGTACTGAAAAAAAACCCAAAATGGTGGCACAAGTCAAGCCCTGTCCTAATGGGTACCTCCCCCCTCAGGCACCTGGAGCTCTACAATAAAGAAACAGACTCACAGACTCATCGGCACCACCTGATAACACAGCTGCAGACCACCACCCACAGACAGGGCTCCAGCACGTGGTTACCTGGCAGGTCCAACCAGACACATCCTTATGCGAAGCCAGCGTGAGCACAGTATCTGACAGTGTAACGGTTCCTTTTTCTACCTGAAGCTACTCTGGAGCTCTGTGGGCTCTGCAGATACAAGGCATGCGGAGGCCACGAGCAGACCGCAGAGCTGTGCCTCAGCTGATCAGCTACAGCACCACGCTGAACAAACCCTTTTCCATGACCAACAAATGTGAGTCGGAAGTGCACCAGAACGGGTGTCTTGGCTTTCTGCTCACGTGTGCAGCACGCCTGGGCCAGGCGGGCTTGCCATCTCTCGAGACTCCGCCACTGCGAGATTCAGATCCTGAAGCGCCAAGCACCGCCTGGGCAGGGCCATGCCTTGGTTGTGATGTTTTCCCTTTCCTCTCCTGTACCAGGAGCCAGGGTAAGACAAATGAGTGCCCTGAGCACAACCAGCCGGCCTGCTGCTGCCCTCAGCCTGGCAGACACCCTCCACACTCACTCCCTCCAAACACAGGCTCATCCTGGTTCCTGCCTCTCCCCAGACCTGGCCCCGAGCCAACGTGGGATATAATGCTCATAAGCACCAGCTGTGCAGTCTCATGCCTAATCCACATGGCTGCACCCCTGTGGTGGCAGCTTTGGGTGGCCCCAGCTCTAGGTACACTCTGGCCTCTGGGAGCATGCTGAAAAACAGCGAGAAGCATTGCCAGCCTTCAGTGGGGCTGCTACTGAAGCAGCCCTTAGAAAGCAGCATGTGTGTGTGCAGCAGCCGCCAGCCGGCACTTGGCTTGGCAGGACTCCAAGGACCTGGATGCATTTGTGCCCAGCTCCCAAAGTGAGCCGTCCAGGTGCCTGTTCTCTATAAAGTGCAACATGTTAACAAAAAACAAAAACCCAAATAATGACTCGAGTTTTTACAGGGTGCATTTAGCTGCCCTTCCTCTTTGCCCCTATTCCAGCCTCTCCCCTGAAAAGCCCACGATGGAAGCATGTCAGAAGGTAATGTTTCTTAAAACACTTTTAAAACTAATGATGGCTGTCTTCTTACATAAGTACACAACACCACACTTTCTTCATCTGATCAAACTCTTAAAAATAAAGAGTAGCCGTTTGCATAGGCACGCTTTGATTTGTGCAAATCTTACTAAAATAAGGCTATCTTCAGTGTTTAGGTAGTGTTGCACGGATTAAAAAACACTCTCAAGCAACAAGAAATAATTCCCTGCACTCCTAGTTCTCTCCAACTCCATGTGACACTGAGGCGGAGACGGGCCGGGGCCTTTCTTGTACCATAAGGCAATGTGCGTGGAGAGAACGGAGTCCCCGAAGGTAGGCTCAGAGGGGCGTGGACCTGTGCTTTTGTGATGGAGGTAAGAACAGCGCCACTCAACTCTTCCTTTTATAAACTGAAAGCCAAAATGCAGAGGGCAGCTGAGCACTGTGCAGGTGCAGCAAGCTTTCCCGTGCTGCTCAGAGCTGGCCTTCGGCCCCAGGGCCCGTCCAGGAAGCAGTGCAGCCCAGAAGGCACTCCATGAGGTCTGAGCAGCAGGTAGAGTAGCCAAAGGGACGGGAAGACAACAAGCAAACGTGGGACATGGCGAAGTGAGCAGAGACAGCCTGCCAGGGAAGCAGCCTGCCCAGGCGGCGTACATTCTAGATAGTGCACGGGCAGAACACCCGGCTGCAGAAAGGAGGGCCACAGAAATCTGCCCCCATAATCAAGTATTGCCAGGAAACATCAAAATAGAATCTGACAAGCAGCTCTGCACTTAACATTCAGTCAAGATACTACAATGTGTGTCTGTGTAAAGACATTTTTGAAAACGCTAACAGCAGGAGTCCTCAAAGTCCCCCAGGACCTTGTAGCACAGGATGGAGTGTTCTTGTGCCAGGGCAGCCAGCTCCTTGAGGAATTCGGGAAAGAGCGCGGCAGCCAGCATGGTGTTCCTCACTGGCAGGGGCAGGCTGGGGGGGGGCACGGCCACCTTGGCTCTGCTGGTCAGGAAGGGCTGAAGCACTCGTGGGGGACCATCCAGAAGGTTCCTGCCACTTTCGGTCTTGGAAGCTTCTGATGTAGGATCTGAAACCAGAAAGAACACTGTCATGGGGGCCCTCCATGACCCTCTGCCACCTCCCGAGTGCACTGTGTCTGGCATGGGAGGAGCTGGTGTAGATGTCACTGGCAGCAGTGGTTTCTCTGACTGACAGTCATGAAGACAGCCCTAAAGCACCCTGTGACTCCCATCTCTACCCAGCAGATACCAGTATCAGCCTGGGATGTGAGACTTAGCCAGGACCTGAGAATCCTGGTGCGGGCATTGCAGCAAGGACACGGGCTCATCAAGAAGCCTGTCGGCTGGACCGTGCTGTGCACCTCTGGGTCCAGCTACCACGCACACCCAGAAGGGAGCAGTCACTGGAGCCCAGGCTGGGTCACGCAGTAATACTCACAGACGAGAAAGACACAGAGACTTCTATGCAGATTGCGGGACTAGGACAGAAATGCAAAAGGCATCTCCTGCCACTCGCATTACATGGGTTGGCTCACCGGATGTTTATTTAGGAACACTGGGAGGCCTGCCTATTCTCCAGGCTGACCCTGACTATGTCACCAGCCCAGGTCACATGTGCAGTCCACCCCACGGTCTGAGCATGCTGCAGCTGTCACCCTGACCCTGAGGGCCACCTGATGCCCGGCCATAGATCTTCAGTCTCCACACCAAAGGACAGTGAAGAATTCATCACCAGAACAGTGGAGGGGACATGGGAGTACTGAAAAGACCAGACAGAACTTCCTGCAGCCACTGGGACCTAGTGGCAATAAATGGAAGCCAACACTTAAGAAAGGCTTCTAGGAGTTTCCATCTCTGTTTTGATCTAAGGTCTAAGATGATAGGAGCCCAAACATTAACATATTCAAATGATTTGCATTTTCATACTAAATCAATTTTACTAATTAAAATGGTTTGACTTCTCTATTTAATTCTTGAACATCTCCAGCATTCATAATTTGTCAGAATTATTTATGCCTTTTTTTGTCCCCTATGAAACACTCTCATTGCTCCTTCTAAATCATTATATTCAAGCTCTTCATTACTTTGGCTGCTTTTTAGAATTCAGCTCCATTTTTCAACACTTTTCTCAAAGTGTTTCTAACTACACTACTAAAAATTCTTGACATTTATAGTACTTTCATCTCACTACTATAGTCTTTAGTGTTAAAAAAAAAAAAACCTTCCACTTTACTATTTTAAATAGCATTTTAGATTAAAGCTTCCCACCGTCCATGCCATGAAGAAGTGGAAGAGCTGTTGAGAATCTGTCTCCGCAGCCTTGGCAGGAGCTCCCACTGTTCCCTGACAGCAGTGAGGACAGATCACAAGGCTGCTGAGGCCCAGCAACAGCCTGGAGACCATCACTTAGCACCCCCAGCCCAGGCCCCTGGCAACTGTCACTCTTCACAGGCTTGGACACCGAACTGAATGCTTCCAGCCCGTGCTGGCTCTCCTGGATCTGTTCACCCATTCCCTTCCTCTGGATCGATTTACCCAGCTTCAGAGGGCCAAGTAGAGTGATTGAGCACAGACTCTGCCACTTGCTGGCTCAGTTACTTCAGGGCAGTTTCATTTCCTCTCCTGTCAAAGCCCAGGGAGCTGCCACAGGATTAAATGAAGCAACAGGTATCAGGTACCAGGGAAGGGAAGCATGACCACCACGGGTTATCAGCTCAGCAGCCCCTGACCAGCATCCCAGATCCACCGGAAGTCCTCCTCTGCTCTGGCTCTCCAGGTCGGCCCTGCTCTTCAGACCGCGCTGCAGAGCATGTTTTGTCTCCTGTGCTGCACGCATACACTCTTTGCCCATCTGACATCAAGAGCCTTATCACAGGCAGTCCCTCCATGTGAACAGCTGCTGCAGGAAGGTGCGCCCATATGGGCGCTCCTGCAAGGAGACCCTCTTCAGAGCAGCCAGCCCCACCTCACCTTCCTATGCTCGCTTAGCTAGGTTGACCCGTGTCACTGCTAGGCTGGCCTACCCAGCCTGGGTCCCAGAGCCCAGTCCTCACTAATGAAGGAGAACAGCACCAGCCTGAGGACAAGAGTCGCCTTTCATGGCCACCAGCAGCCTTGAGCTTTCTAGTCACCACCAGCTGTCCTGCATAGTGGTCCTAGGGCAATGGCCACTGGCAACTAGAAGCTGCCTGTCTGAGCTCTAGTCTGCCCCCAGCCCCAAGGGATGCCAGTACAGAAACTCCAGGGGGCCCAAAGGGAGCAGTTCTGGCTGCACCTCTCATGCAAGAGCCCAACACACACACACATACACGCACACACGCACACATGCAGGGCACCAAAAGGAAAGGCGTGAGGAAAGGAAGTAGCTCCTTGAGTGCGGTGACAGAAGGCGTTCAGGACTAATGGGTGATGCAGAAACGAGCTACTCTCTCCTGGCAACAGAACCAGGGCAGGACACAGCACGCAGGGACACTATGTCACTATGTGACCTCTGCCATGATTCCAAGTCACTCAGCATGCCAGCAACACAAGGACTAGCCAGCTCAGCTCAACACAGGCAGTCCCTTCACGGGACACACTTCAGAGTATCTCACTCTGAGTATACAGAACTCCAAGGTGTGAGGGAAGGTGTCACCTGGGTAACCTGAAAGAAGTTAGGAACTTCATCTCAAAACCTCAGTTGAAAGGAGTGCCTTCTTTCCCAAGAAAAGTCACCTAAAATACAAAAACCCCTGAGTGCTGAAGACCATAAGAAGCATCAACACTGCCAGGCATGGTGGTGCACACCTGTGATCCCAGCACTCGGGGAGGCTGAGGCAGGAGGGTCACAAATGGAGCCCTGCCTTGGCAATTTAATAACTTAATGAGGCCCTGCCTCAAGGGCTTGAGCTATAGCTCAGCATGAAGGCTCCAAGTTCAATCCCTATTACCACCAAAAACAAAAAACAGAAAAGTGTCAATCCTGGTGACTAACTTGACCCCACGCAGTAAGAACACGCTCCTAGAAGCACACGCCTTATACCACGGCTGTGGGAACAACTGGAGCCAGGGCAGAGCCCCAGGGGAGTGGTGCCATCTCTGGCCCCACAGCCCGCTGGCTCTGCTTCAGTGTAGTCTCGCCAAGCTCCCAGGCACTAGAGCCTCAGGACTCTGGCTTCCCTAATGAAAATGGAGCTCAGGGCCTTTCCTGCCCATTGCATACTCAGTGCTGTCTGGTAGTGAAAAGCGACTGCCTGGGAAAGTGCCTCATGAACTATAAAATGTCAGAAAGACCAAGCCCAGGGTAAGAACACAGTATGCGGAGCCAGAGGCCACCGGCATCTCGCCACAGTCCTCTGCACCGCTTCCCACTGCCAGGCGCACCTTCTGCTCCATTGTGTGTGCTCCTTCAGACCCAAGGATGACCAGAAGACAGCAGCCCCCAGCTCTGCCCAGCCAGAGTCAGGAGGCCATACTCGTGGCTGCCCTTACTCTGCCAGCGAGCCACAACCCAGCTGCACGTGTCCTCTAGGCCTGGTGTCTCCTTCAGCCAGGGTGAGGGCTGCACATGCACTTCACTATTCAAGAAAAAAAAAAAGCCCCACTTGACCCTCCTCCAATGGGGACATGGGCCAGCTGTGGGCCAGGCAGGCTGTCCTGGATATTTAACAACACTAAGAGGAGCTTCTCACTCAAAGGGACAGCTTTCACTGCCCACAGTCCTGATACACATGTATCTCTTAGCCGCAGAACCTTGGAAGACATAATAGAGAGAGCAGATGCTGTCCTTAGGACAGAGCTGGCCACAGAATGGCTCAGGGAGTGCTCATAATGTCATGGATGGCATAAAGGTGCTGTGTTATTTACCGTGGCCCAATGACACCCCACACATCACCTCCTCCCCTAACTGCACTCAAGAAAACAAATGCCCCCCACCAGACCATCCAAAGGGGACATGGGATAGCTGTGGGCCAGGCAGGCTGTCCTGGAGATTTAATAACACTAGGAGGAGCTCCTTCCTGTTGGGTAATAAGAAAAGTTTCTTAAGCCATTTCCAGGGCCCAGGCACGAGGCAGCATCAGCAAATGCAAACCAGTCATGGGGTCTGGAAGTTCAAGGAGAGAGCAGAGAGAGGCCGACCTTTGGTTAGGGCTGCAGGGCTCACGTCAGATGTGTCCACCCGGAAGAGTAGGTACTGCTGCGCCTGGATGAGCAGGCCTGGGAAGTCTCTCTCCACAGAGGCAAACTGCTCGATCTTGTTTTTTACAGATGCAAGGACCTGTCAAGAGCAACAGTAAAGATGTTAAATGCCCCACAGTGGAATTCCACTCTTGGTTATCCATATATCTTTCAGGTACAGCCCTCATTACGGGAACTATTATGATATTAGGCATTTGCTCATTTTTAACTGCCTGGGTGTTCCTGGTAGGGCACCCGCAAAACATCAAACTAAATGAAGCTTTGCAATTTATCTAGAATGATCTACATAGTTAGTATCATAAACAGTAAAGATAAGCAAATCAGGACAAGTGGGGCTGCTGTAAGACAACCAAACCATGAAAGGAAGAAGAGGAGCCCTGCAGACCAGCACATGGAACATCGCCAGCTGTGGAGGTGGGCATGAACATGGGCATGGGCTCCAGGCCATACCTGGTAGAGGGAGCGCACACTGGGCTGGAAGACCATGTTGGTATTGAGCAGAAAGGAGCGCAGCAGGGGCTGGGGGTAGCTGGCCAGCTGCGTAATGATCCCGATGAGCAGCAGGTTCACATGCAGCGAGTTCTCTAGCATGTTCTCCAGCTTGGACAGGACCACGCTGATGAACGGGCCTGTGGGAGGAACACAGGGCTTCAGGCTGGCTGGTGGGTGGGTGGGGGTGTCTCCTCAGCAACCAAAGAATCACCAGAGCCACATCCCAGCCACTATAAGCCACAAGGCACAAACCCAGGTGGGCATACACTCAGCTGGAAGCTGGACTCAGCTGGAAGCTGGACACCCTGGCTGAAGACAAAACACAACCATGAAAAGAAGGCAGGACAGCATTCAGGGGAACTAAGTAAGACTCTGACTCTGTGAGCAGTTTTAGTACTCTGGAACTTATCATGGACCCAGGGAAGAATCAAACATTTATATGCTTTCCTTTCTACACTGTTCCTTTCTTGTAATCATAAGGCTCCAACATGATATACCATCTCAAGATGCTATGCTCTTCAAAAGGTTCTGCACAACCATCACAGCCCATTAAAAGTCGTGGTAACAAAAAATCTCTGTGTTACACCAAACATGTTTACTGAACAGCAAGCAACATGTGAACCAAGAACATGCATTCAAGAGACTGCTTGTCCAGACGTGGAGAGACAGACAGACACAGGCTGAAGTGAGGCTCTGCACTGTACACTGGCAACCCTGACCACTCACACTCAGTGGTCACACTTCAAATGCTCAGATGAGAAAGAAAGAAGGCACTCAGCCTTGGGTGATGCAGTCTGGTGTGTCATGGAGTTCATGACAAAGAAAACTCATGCATGTGTGACTGCAAAAGTTGTTTGTAAAAATACTAGGCACAGAAGAGCTACTTCAGGTCACTAGAAAATTAATGTGCTTTATGTTCTAGTTCACTAAAGGCAGAGAAAAAAAAAGTCTGGCATTAATAAAACTACTTAAAGATGTTTTACATTTTTGCCATAAAAATCTTCCATTAAGCAAAATCAATGAGAATTTTGTACTTCCCCCAGTGGAACTCTTGATGAGGCCACTAAACCAGGACATATTTACAACAATTAATGGGAGTTTAAGAAAAGCTCAAGACACTCCACTCAGAAGCCCTGGTAAAGCCTGTTGCTGGGAGGCACAGTCCCTGAGAAACGGAAACCCAAAACTTTGCCCATGAGGATGACGAACAGGCAACTGCAACATTCCTGTCCAGAGATACTGAGGGGGTCCCTGTGGGGTCTCGACTCCAGAGGCAGCACGGCTGGCCCCGGTTTGCACAGAGGTGCACCGCTCCAGTCCCTTTCCACAGCAGAGGGGTCAGTGAGCCTGTAGGAGCTTGTGAAACAAAACTGGGACTGGCACACAATGAGAAGCTAGACTGGAAGGAGCCCTAGTTTGAAAGCAGCTAACAATTTTCCTGAGAACCTCAGAAATGCCCATGGTGCTACTCTTAATGCACCAGCACAGTTCTAGTTTCCAAGTGACCTGCAAGAGAAGGGTGATGCCAGCACCTCAAGTCTGGAGCACTGTCTTCTGCTCTCCCTGCCACCTCCCCTGCAGTCCCTGACTCGTCTCCTGCTTCCATCTTGATGGACCGCAACAAGTCACTGAAGGCGTCCACAGGTGAGCAAAGTCCTTCTGGAATGTACGGCCTCAATGTGATCGGCCAACTGCCCTTCCCTGGTCCTGGGCAACACCTCTCGGCTATCGGTGATCAAGGAGCTGACCTGCGGCCCACCGGCACTGCAGAGAGGGCAGTCAGACAGCCTGAAGCCCACTCTCACAGAAAGACAAGGCCTGGTCATTGTCTTACATGTGTGACAACACATAGATCAGGCCATCACTGCCACCATTGATGCTGGCTCCATGGCATAGAGACACATATCCTTTCAAATCCAACGTCATTCTTGGTTTATAGTACATTAGCTTTAAGAGTGCTTAGCAAAAAGCAGTTACTAAGGCAACTGGGAAACATCTGAAAACCAGAATGCTGAGCTATAACTCAGAAAACTACCTCGCTATGGATTGTTTTCATCTTCTCCTGAGAGAGATTAAACTCCTAGATCTGCTAGAGCTTGGATCCTGAGTGTCCCCGCAGAAACCCAGATGCTGAAGGCATGGTCCCTGGATTACGGCACTACTGGGAGGTGTTGAGGCCTGGTGTGGGTTATGTAACTGGGAGAAGTGTTCTTAAGGTGACAGTGAGACCCAGTCTCTCCTCTTTCTTCACTTCCTGGCCATCATACTATAAGCATCTACCAGATGCTCCTATCACGAGATGCTGCCTTATCACAGACCTAAAAGCAACAAGGCCAAGCAAGTATGGACTGAACTCTCTAAAACTGTAAGCCAACAACTCTTGTTGCATAGGTCCTGCTTTACCTTGGTCTTAACCATCCAGCCGAAAAGTATAAA
>NDGN011381310.1:0-11425 GCA_002564285.1 Tympanoctomys barrerae | reverse complement strand
CAAACACATCTGGCAGCCCATAATCCATGTGTATGCTTCCTGCTGAGGGCTCCCCTCCCCGCACACACACGCGCACACACACAGAAGCTGCTACCAAGCTGGCAGGGTCTCGGGCCCCAGAACTAAGGAAACAGGAAATGCCCCACCCTGTGTCCCAGCTCAGTGCCCACTCCTGCCCTGCAAGCTGGGGGCCCAAGACTCATTTCTCCACTGGGCAAAGTTCTCTGGTGCCTCCAGCCCGACAGCAGGGCTGCCTACTTCCAAGGGCCTGCTCTGGCTGCCACACAGAAAACCAATCATCACTGACGCTCACGGCCAGCTCCCTGCCTCCTCAGCCTGCCCTAGTGCCTGGGCGCTTTTCATGTGCAACCCACCCCTGGAGAAGACCCCCTGGTGCTCAGCCTCGGGCTCGGCTGTCGTGCAAGTGCCATGCACAGTGTCAGAAACACTGGGCGCACTTGACCAGATCGCCCTCAAGTCACGTATTCTGGGGCCGGCTTCCAGAAGGAAAGGGCCTGAGGCAGAGGACAGCAGGGAGGCTCTAGTGTGTGACAGCTGGCGGGAGGTCGAGCCTCCAGGCGCTCCAGCCAGCCAGCCAGGTGCAAGACACAGGGAGCTTTCTGTTTGTTTTAATGCATTTGATACAGGTCTCACTATGCAGCTCAGACTCGGAGTGATCCTCCTGTTTTCAGCCTCTGCGGGCTGCTGGGATTACAGGCGTGTGCCACCACGCCAAGACTTGGTAGCTGGCTCAGCGTGTCTGGGGGCGGGGCCGGTGCAGCATGTGGTACTGGGGATCGAGCCCCAGTACCTGTGCTTGCCTAAGCAGGCAGCTAGTCTACTGAGCTATCTCACCAGCTCCCACGGGATGATTTTTCCAATTCAAGTTGAAAATAAATAAATAAATAGGTGTTTGGTACGTCTATGTAATTTTTATCAATTAAAAAAAAAAACAATTTAAAAGAGATGAGATGAAGCAACTCCCCTGGCCCAGAATGCTGGCCCTTTGGGGCTCCTAGGAAGGGAAGTGACTCACAAGGGACACTCAAAGGAATGGCTGGGACCAGATCAGACACAAGAATGGTAGGAGACTGGACGTGGATGATGGCCATAAGGAACAACACCAGAGTGACAGTCCTCCAGCAAGTTGTGCACAGTCCAAGCTAGAAACAGAAAAGGAAAAACAAACAAGGCAGGTAGGAGGTGCACATCTGTCATCCCGTGACTCTGGAGGCTGAGGCAGGAGGATTCAAATTCCATACCAGCTTGGGCAATTTAGCAAGATTCTGACTCAAAATTAAAAATAGAAAGGGTTGGGGATGTAGCGCACTAGCAGGGTGCTGCAGGTCCCATCCCCAACACCAGCCCCACAACCCCGCCAAAAGAGCAAATGCTGACAAGCAGCCTGCTAGGAAGCAAGCTGAGGGGAGAGACTGGAAGGAGAATTAGCGGGGACCACAGGGGAGAACCAGTGAGCTCAGAGTGGGGAGGAGACCTGGAAACTCCAAGACCTGGGGCAGGGCTGCGACATGGCATGAATGGTGAGGAGACAAGAGAGGTCACCAGAGCTGGTGGACAGAAGCCTCAAGGGAGAAGGTGCACCAAAAACCAGAGCTGAGGTCCTAGGGTCACTCACAGCATAGGCACCACGAGCTGTGTGCGGACAGAGCTCAAGAAAACAGATCTAAAACACTATCGCTAGGCTCCCCAACAGGCTGGGGCTACAGCTGTCCGATAAGCTTACGCCTGCCAGCCTCTGCTTTTTCCATCCTGAGAAAGGGGAGCTGACCCCAGCAGCTGGGAGGGCCGCAGGTGAAAACTTCTACCTCTGGTATGGTGGCGCATGCCTGCAATCCCAGCACTTGGGAGGTTGAGGCAGGAGGAGTGCTGTAAGCTCGAGGTCAGCCTGAACCACAGTGATAACAGATTGCAAGTGGACAAGGGAGAAAAGGAAGGAGAGCGCCTCCTTGGAGTCAGTCACTCGCCAACCCAGCTGCTCAGCCCTCAGCTGCCCGCTCAGCACTCTGCACAACACAGAATCGCTCGCTACTCAGGGCAGGCAAGCACTGGAGCCGAGGTTGTGAAAGAGCAGAGACCAGGGCTCCCTCACAGAGGGGAAGAATGTAGGCGCCAAAACCGTGCTGCGGAGGCCAAAGTAAACATGAAGATTCCAGGCAGCCATGGGCAATCTTAGCAGCCAGGAGGCCAGGCCCAAAGCACTGCCTGGCAACATCTATGCCCCAGAGGCTGGCGCCAAGGGCAGCCCCAACACCCCATGTAGGGCATACTGAGCTGAAGGCTGGGCCGACAGAAGAGGCTCTGGCCTGGCCCCTCACATACTGGAAACGCTGGGCTCTGGGAAGCAGCCCATCCCTTGGACGCCGTCAACAGCTGAGAAATGCACTGAAAGGATAACACAGACTGCACCGCTGCCTTCAAAAAGGAACCACTGACTCAGGAAGACGCCTGTGCTGTGAGAACTGCAGCCCTGGGTGATGCAGGCCCTGGCCAACCCCTCTGACGTGTCAAGTCCTGATAACTTATAAGCACAGCAGAGCCCGTCCCACCGTCCAGGCTCATACTTCCTCCTCCTGCTGCTCCACTGGGCTCTCTCCACAGTCACCACGCCAATCAGCCCCTTCTCCCCAAGGGTACCTGGCTTTGAGGCTAACTGGTATAGAGGCTCGGCAGAAGCCCCAGAATGAATTCATCTATCTTGTCAAGAGCCATCACCCTGCCAACCTAGGGCGGCTCCTTCTGCTGCCAGGGGCCATGCTGCAGGAACCCCGGAATGGCTGGCTGACTGCCACTTCACTACATAGTTGGGGATCAGACTGCCGCCCACTCCCCAATAAAAACCCAGAAGGAAGGCCTTTTTCCATGCGTGAGGAAGGTGATAACCACCTTTCTTCTGGAACATCATCCAAAGGTCAGTGAGAGATGGGGCCCCAAGTGTCATCTGGGGACACTTACACTTGGGCAGGAGCCTTAACTGGGCTACTGCCCTTAGTCCATGCCAGCTGGCAGAGGGCACATAGAACATGGGGCCAGAATCCGAAATCTGGCAGCTGGGCAAGCATGGCAGAGGGGTCTTCCCGGACTGTTCTCTCACAGAGACAGCAACGTTCTCCAGGTAGGGACTGAACTGGCCTTTGCCTGGCAAAGGGCAGGCAGCACTGCTCGATTCCAAGCCACCTACCTGGCTTCCCTGGAGACCGACCATAAGCCTAGGCCCAGATGCCAGGTCTTCAGCAATTAGTTTACCTGTAAGAGTTCTGCACATTTTCTGGTGGGAATTCACCCCACAAATGCCCTCTCCTCTGGGGATGCACACTTTACCTAGTGGTATAATTATGTCCAATCCCAACTACTTGTTCCCTGTGATCCACTGACCCCCACCCCCTTAGGAGCACTCAGTCAAGTCCCTCTCCGCTCAAATGGCTGTGAAGTCCTACTGGGCGGAGTGCAGCTCCACACACAAACAGGGCTCAGGCGAGCCCTCCAAGTGATGGCAAAACAAGCCCAAGTAAAGGATGCTCTGTGGAACTTCCTCCTCTGGGCGCAGATGGTGGCTCTCTGGGACAGCCACTGAATGAAATCAGAAGGGCGACCAAAGGACAGGGGCCTTGACATAAGGGTCCTCTACAGCACAGTGCTGTCTGCCTAGAAGGTGGGGACAGAGCCAGAGAGACAGCGCTGTTCAGTGGCACCTCACCAGGCCCTAGATCTCTAAGCAAAGTACACAGGGGCCCATGGCCACCCCTCCACACTTTACCAGCTCCATCCAACATCATCCTGCTGACACGGACACAAGACTAACAACTAAGGCAGGAAGCACACAGCAAATTTCTCTCTAGAAACACTGAGGATAGATGTCCAGACTCATGGATATGCATGTTACCTACAATTCTTCACTGTTAGTTCCTGGGACAGGGTGTTTACACATAAGGTACCACTGAGTGCGCACTGTAGCCAAGGGGTAGCCTAATAGCTACCATTCAAGACATCTGCCACTTGGCCATAGGGGTCTGGGTGCAAAGAGACTGACTCTCAGTTAACTTTTATTTAGAGTGGAATGCAACACTGAAACTGGGCGTGGTGGCGCACGCCTATAATCCCAGTGCTGGGGAGGCTGAGCCAGGATGATCGCTGGGAATCTGAGCTGTATAGTGAGACCCTGTACCAAATAGATAAATAATAAAAAATATTTTTTTAAATGGAGTGGAATATAAAACCTAGCATTAGAGACTACGATGGACATTATAGGAGAAGAAAATGCAGGTCTTTGTCATCAACAACCTGACAATATAAAAACTTTTGAACAAAAGACTCTTGCGGGACTTTGAAAGTCATGGGTTGGGAGCAAATCCATCACCCTGGCTTCCCATGCTGGGGACCTGCCAGCTTGTAAACAAAGGTCTGGGGAGAAAAGTAAAGGTATGAAAGAAAGGCTCCAAGTAGGCTCTGACCCATCTGGTGGCAATTCCTGGGCCTGAATTTCCTCATCTGCAAAACAGGTGGCGCAGGGGCTACTCATGGCCACTCCAGCAAGAGCCCAGTCATGAGGCAGCAGCTCTGAGTCAAAGGTTAGACCATATGAAGAACAGGCAAGCAGTGATCATCAGTGGGCTGCAGCCTGTTGGAGGCTAGGACACCTAAGGGGGCAATCCTTATAAGTTCTTGGACCACCCCATAGCTCCCCAGGGGAGTCTGGTCCCAGCAACCTGCAGCCACACCCCTTCCCATCTTTTCAGCATCCACACAGACTTTGTCTAAATCCTAGCCCAGAGCCTTCCCCACCCAGGCCTGGAGATAAACCACTCCTCCCAGACACAACCCCTAAATAAGCAGAGGGCTCACGCACCGCTTGCCAAGGAAAATACATGTGCCACAGGCAGCACCAGCAGGGGTGGGGAGAGTGGCCAGCATGTAGGTAGGGTGTGGGCCGGGACAACCATACTCTCCCCAGGCCACAGGGGAAAAGAGGCCAGTGCAGGGAAGGTGGGAAACTCCACCTCCCTGCTGGGCCTGAGAGTCCTAGGGGAAGGTGAGCCCAACAGGTAGAAAAGCGCATCACAGCCTCCGGAAGCCAGAGCGCACCCAGGGGAGTCAGGCCGCTGGCTGCTATAATGAGCCATTTACAGCGCTGGGGCCTCTCCAGGCAGGGGAGGAGGAAGGTTCTGTGGACTCAAAGCCTGCTCTGTGCACCAAAAGCCACTCTGGACACTGGCAGAAACCCACTTCCCTGGTCAGCGACACCCTTCTCCCTCACCTTCCCAAGAGCCTTTCTGTGGGCAAGGGCCAGAGCGCAGCTCAGTGGTGGGAGGACCAGACCTGGGGTCCCTAGGGACCTTCTGCACAGATGGAAACATCAGGAGGCTGATGTTTTTTCACGTCAGGAGGCTGCCCGGTGCTGAGTGCATACTTAGAAGGTGGCTGGTGAGGCTGAGGGGCTGAATTTTTCATGTGACCTGGGTGAAATTTCTAACAGCCACAGATAGTGGTGGCTGCATACTGGGCAATGCGGACAGCCCAGCCCTCCACCACCGGTACCACCTGGGTGCGGCGTTTATCTCTCTGTCATAGACCCCGAGTGCCCCTCTTCCCACCATCCCACTTATCCCAGTGACAGCTGCCCAGACACCCAGAGCTCAGCACATCACAGGGACACAGCCTGAACTCCAGAGGCTAAGGGATAGGGATGAGGCACGCTCAGCGCCTGTGGAAACAAGAGACTTTCCTGGGACAGGCTTCACGGATGGCACATGCCGCAGAGACGTTTCACGGGGGTAACTCAACAGGGATCGGAGGTTTGTGAAAATCCACCGACTGCATGCCATGCAGCTTTCCTCAACTCTCAAGACAAAGACGGCCACACCAAAGGCAGAAAGGAACTCAGAAGCCCCAGTCACCTGCCTCAGTGACCCCAGGCCACGGTAGGGGGCAGGCAGGAGAACGATTCTTTGTCCCCCCCAATCCCAGAAACCACTCAGCCCCACGGCATCTTACCAGGCAGAGCCGCCTCCATGGCGCCAGCAGTTAGGGACGCCCCGACCTGCCCTCGCTCCCAGCACACAGTCTGGCTGCCACCCCCACAGTCCCACAATGCCTGCCTCCCTGGCCTCGTGCCCCTGGAAGCCAAGACAGAAGGTTGAACAAGTGACCCTGCCTGGGTTGGAGACAGTAGTGATGGGGTTTTCAGAAAAAGGGTAAGGGGCCTGGGTGCTGAAGAAGGTAGACGGCACAGGGCTGGGGGTCCACAAGCACCAACAGGGGTGGCTTGGCATGGCATGGCTTCCAGAACCCAGGCGGGGTGCATTGGCGAGAGCAGGAGGCAGGGGATCTATCTCCCCTGGGTCCAAACTGAGGCTCTAAGATGCTAGGAAGAAGTGTAAACTCAGGGGAGAGGGTAGGAGCTAGAAGATGAGTCGGGTCAGAGAAGAAAGTCCCTGGTCCAGGTCTAATAGAAGAGGGTCAAAGGCAAAAGAGCCCTCAGGCCCTGTGACCCAAGAGAAAACGACTAGGAGCCTGAAACCAGAGGGAGCCCAGGGCAACAGTAGGTCCACAAGCCCCAGTCTGAAGGGAAAGGGCACTAGACAGGCCTAAGTCCCCATAGCAAAGGGTGGCAGCTGGGGGCCAGGGAGCCGAGGGAGCTCAGGCCCTGACTGGGGCGTGAGGTGAGAGAAATAAGGCAATACGGCTCAGGCCCAAGAAGGGGACTGGGGGAGAGGTGGCCTAGGGGCGGGCCTGGGTTGTGGCGGGGGACGCTACGAGGACTCAAACCTGAGCTCTACGGCTTAAAGGACAACAGACAGCACCTAGGCTGGTGGTTTATGGAGTTCGAGGCGACCTGGGGTCCAGAGAGAAGGGAAGACAAGGCCTGGTCACAGAACAGAGGAGTAAAGCTCAGCCTAAATCCGGGGAGTACAAGGGGGCGCTGGCCTGGGCTGGAGTCCCCAGAGCTGTCTGCAGTGACTCCGGGTGGAGCTGGGGTTGCCCGGTGGCATCCTAAGGGGTTCTGGGTCGAACTGAGGTCCCCAAGGCCATCCTAGGGCGCTCTGGATCGCACCGGGCTTCCCAGGCGCATCCCAGGGGACCCGGGGACAGGCCGCAGTCCCCAGGGGGCGGGGGGCGGGGTGGGGGAGGGGCGCCCCGCCCCACTTCGAGGCCGGAGAGCCACGGGCGCGCACAAAGCGGGCGGGGAGGCCGGGCCCGGGCAAGCAGGCAGAGGGAGGAGGAGGGCGCGGGCGGGCTCGGCCGGGCGGCGCGGCCGCTCCTCACCTGATTGTCCATGGCTGGCGCCCCGCCCCGCCCCCGGGCCCCGCGTCTCTCGCCGCCGCCGCCGCTCAACGCCGCCCCGCCGCCCTCATTGTCAGGCGCCGCCACCGCCGCCGCTCCGGGCCGCCAGCCCACCCGCCAGCCCCGCGGAACCGGAAACCACCGCCAGCCCGGGTCGCTCACCGACCGCGGGCCCCCGACGCCGACTCGGGCCCGCCGCCCAGACGGACAGTTATCTGGGCCAATCTAGGGGACGGACCACCGTTTGTGAGGCGGGACTTCCGACCTGTCGGGGGCCTGCCGGGCTGCGGTCGGAGGGACGAAGCCTTCAGCCAATGGGAAGCCGGGACCGGAGGGGCGGGAGGAGGGAGGGAGGGAGGCGCGAGCCGAGCTCATCCGAGAGCGGCGCGAGGTGTGCGCCGCACGTGGAGGGGGGCGGCGGCGGGAAGGGGCTCCAAGCCTGCGCACTGCGGCCGGTGCGTCGCGGGCTGGCGTGTCCCGCGCTCCCGCGCCCCAGAGGGCGCCCATTGGAGCTCTGCGGATTCCTCAGGGGACGCTTTTGTGACCTGGCCGTCTGTTGCTGGCATGTGATGGAATGCGCTCTGGAGGATTCAGTTTCCAAACCTGGGTTTGCCTGGCCAACCAAGTTCCCTGCTTCTCCCTCCCGAGTCTCCGTTTGCATCTATTAAATAAGAACAAGAACACTGGGCGCGGCGGGTGGGGGGTGACCCGACTGCGTGCTGATTGGAATGACAGCATTGGCAGTCCGGCTTCACTAGAGTGATCAAGATGTTCCCATGTGTTCAGTACGTCAGAGCTCCAAGCTACATGGCCCATGCTGGTTTTGAACTCCTAGGAACAAGAGATCATCCTGACTCAGTTTCCTCAGTCACTGGGAAATAGTGTACATTTTAACATTATGAAAACATTTTTTAGCCAGCCAGATAGCTCAGCAGACTAAAGCACCTGGTTAGGCAGGTGAGGCACTGGGGTTTGAGCCCCAGCACGCTGTGCCGGCTCCTCCCCTGGAGCGCGCTGAGAAAACTGAGACTGGGTGTGGTGGCGCGCGCCTGTAATTCTAGCACTCCGGAGGCTGAAACAGGAGGATCACTACGAATCCAAGCTGTGTAGCAAGACCCTGTTCCAAATAAATAAATAAAACTTTTTAAAAACAGAAGTTAAAAATTTTAGGATTTAGCGATCTCGGTGGTGATTGGGCATCAGTAGTATGTGTGGGGCCCTGAGTTCAATTGCCAGCAAATAAGTGTGTAACTCCTGGGTGGCAGTGGCACGCATGGCCTGCTACTCTGGTGGTTGAAACAGGAGGATCACAAATTCAAGGTGAGTCTGGGCAGTTGAACTAGATCCTGTCTGAAAAATTGAAAGGAAGGTAGCTCTGTGGTGAAGTGCTTGGCTTTGATTCACAAGACCGTAGGTTCAATAGGTTCAGTCTCCGGGACTGGAAACGAAATAAAACACATCTGAAAAAGGCCAGGTTTCTGTCCTCATAATATGACCTTTCTTTTTAACCTAGGGCACGACATGTAGAAAGGAGAAAAAAAAAAAAATAGAGGTGAAGCTGAGAAAATAAGCAGCGCCAGACATTGCAGTAGACACCTGTAATACCAGCCCTTGGGAGGCTGAGGCAGGAGGATCTCCAGGACTTTGAGGCCAGCCTGGGCTACATAGACCCTGTCTCACAAAACCAAAACCAACCAAACAAAAGCCAGGAATACTCTACCACTGAGCTGTATGATTCTTTATTTTTTGAATACTTTTTTTTTTTTTTTTTGAGATATGGTCTCACTTCATTGCCCAAGTTGCTTTCTAACTTATGATACTCCTGCCTCAGCCCCTTAGACTGCTGGAAAGACAGGTGGGGGTGCCACCATGCTGGGCAGCCTTGACATTTTGGCGGGGACCACCTCTTCCTAAGATGTCTATTGGCATAGCAGAAAATGTCCTCCCCTCCCCCCAGCCAGTATACTTCATCTCTCAGTTGCCCAGGAATTAATTCCCATTACAGTTCTCACTACTTTTATTTCTTAGAAACAGCTGGTCACTGTAATACATAGCTGGTCCCTGTGGTGCTTATTCTACAAACTGCTTCCCAGCTGACAAGCCCCTCTGCCTCTGTACTTCCTGCTTGCTTATCCCGTAGAAATCCTAGACTACCAGAGACCAGAGCCTGATATTCTGAGAACGATCCCCATCAGTGCCTGTCAATTTAGATAAATCTGCCTCCAAATCCCGGGTGTCCTTCTGGCATTTCTGCTTGCCGTTGCATCCAGTGCGTCAGCTGGGAACACCAGCCATGCTGACCCCTTTGGTCACCGGTCGAGGCCCCTGAGGATGGAGCAAGGACCTCCCTAGGCCCAGGTGGGAAGGCATGCCCTTGAGGTTTCTTGAGGCCTCTCAGAGGTCTGGAGGGAGGTTTCTGCCCCCCCCCACTTGAGCAGCTCACATCAGACCCAAAGGGGAGGAGAACACAACCTGTCTGCCTGCCTGCCTGATTCCAGTAAGACCCCTGGGGGCACCCTAGTCATTCTGTCCATCAGTCCTGCTCGGTTCAAACTGCAAAAGAGCTAGATCAACTCTTGTTGCGGAAGGCCACCCTCGAGGGAAGCGGGGTTACAAGGCTTAGCCTGAGTGCCTGGTGAGTGAATGTGTGTGTGAGTGGAGCAGGCAGCACGAGCAACAGGCTGCTCCGTCTGTGCACCACTGAAGCGCTGCTCCAGGTGGCTGAGGGGCCCTCACCTGCCATAATGGAGGCTTTGCACCCTCCTTGGCTAGGTCATGCCCAAGTCTCCGTGAGGGGCGTGGCCAGCTGGGCTTCTAAATGGTCCCTCTCTAAATAGTCTCCCTCATCCTTTGTGGGCTGTGCCATTGTGCAATGCTACGAAACACACATAGGAAGTCAAAGATGGAAATTAATTAGTCAAAATCCACAGGCCCGGATGGCAAGAAAAAGGGGTTTTAAGGAGTTAAAATAAAGCTAAACCGTTTCCTGCATTTCTAAGAAGAGAGAGAGAGAGAGAGAGAGAGAGAGAGAGAGAGAGAGAGAAGGAACGTCGGCTGCTGCAGCTGCCGCCATCGCCTCTGGCTTCACTCCCCGCTCCTGACCCACCTACTTCCAGCCAACTGGACGGGTTCCAGCCAGCCGTTGCCTATGTCGGCCACAGAGGCCCTCCCTCCAGTGCCTCCGCTTACACGCCTGGTCAGACGGCGACATCGACTCCCCAGCCAAGGTGACTGTCATCAATGCTGTCTGCATTCCACACACTGACTGAGGAAAACCTGGAGTGTCAGCCCTGACAAATGAGCTGTGCCCTGCGGGGCCGGAATAGATAACACGGACTGAGCTTCATCAGACTGGGCCCCGGAGAGCCTGCGGTCATTGCACAAGTCAGGAGCAAACCTGTGACTTTCTGGTAGACAATGGAACAGAACTCTTAGCCTTCAAAAGCTTCTATCAAACAGTTGCCATGACAGGAGCAACATGGACTCTTGCCTCTCGCCCCTGCTGCCAGGTACAACCTTGCAGCCCGAGAGGACATCTCAGCAAGCATGAATCCCTGCACAGGCCAGCCCCATACTCGGAAGAGACCACCTCATCAAGGTAGAAGCGACCCTCTCCCTTGCACCAAGGCAAGCAGCCTCCCTCCTGTCTAACCCTGCACTTTCAACTTGGTTCCCTGAGAGAAAGATGATGCCCGCCTCAGCCTGGGACACATCACCGCCAGCCTGGAGCTCTGAGAACTCCCCTCTGAGAGAGATGAACTAAGAACTCAGCTCCAGGCCTAGCCAACAGCCGCCCTGCCTCACCGTGACCCCACCCCCACTGCTGGGACACTGTTTGTGTCCCGAGAAGCACAAACAGCCGTCCAGCGGCACATCAGCCTGAGAGCCTGTTAACCACCATGGGCCAGTTCTCCATGCTTTCTGCCACACAGCCATCACCTTGCACTCAGTGGCTTCCAACCCACACACCTTTTCTGGACTCTTCTAGATTTAAAAGCTGCCCTCCTCTGCCTGCGAGTTGCTCCCACAAGCCCCTTCAACTGGGAAGATCTGGAGAAGGCCAGTTGACTTGGGCTCAATTGCCACAAGGAGTTAAAAACTCTCCCACTGTTTTGGGGAGGCCTTA
>NDGN011381306.1:0-14103 GCA_002564285.1 Tympanoctomys barrerae | reverse complement strand
CTGAGGCTGACAGCTTTGTGAAAGCAGCCACTTAAAGGACTGAGCTAGGGCCATGCCCCCTCAGTAATTGGTTTTAAAAAGGTGACCTGAGTAGCACCATCTAAGGCCTTGGTGACACCCAGACCTGCCACTTTCTCATGCAAAAGGGGGCTGGCGCAAGCCCATTGCTGCAAACGGATCCTCAATGCTTTATGTCCCAAAGAGAGCCAACACAATGAGGGCCTGGCATACAGGAGCTGCCCACAGGTCCCTTGGAGGGTTCTCAAACGCAGTCCTGCCACGGGGCACCTCCCCAACTAGACAAGCTGTGCCAGGAAGTGGTAGAGATAGGACAGGGCACTCATCGGCCTGCTGGCAAGAGAACACTCACCCCAGGTCACCAGGGGAGCCTGGACTGAGCTAGGATCCTGCCCCAGCAGGTATAGACACCAGAGCAAGATGGGTTATGGAGAGGAGCCCAGGCAGCACCAACCTACACCCTGCAGGTCTGAGGAAACCAGCACTGTTGGCCGTGGGAGTGTGATGCTTCCACTGGGATTTATGCAGCTGCAAAGGCCCCTGGCTGCCACGGAGGGGGAAAGGGTCAAGACAGGTGACACTGTCAGGCACCCACTCTGTCACCTGTGTGGCCAAGTGATAGAGGAGCGTCAATTGCCCCCAGTGGCTCCGTGAGAAAGGAAACAGTACGAAAGGGCTGACCTAAGGCATTCCATCCCACCTGAATGGGCTAGACTGGCAGGGAGAGCCAGGGTGAAGCTCAAGCCCACCATGCAGGCGCCTACAGAGGCAGAGCCCTGACAAGAGGAATTCAAGCCCAGCCTGAGCAACTCAGCAAGAAAAACCCTGTCTCAAAATCAGAAAGGCAAAAGGGCTGGCCAAATAGCTCAGCGGATTAAAGTGCCTGCAAGCAGGTGTACGGGCCAGAGGTTCAATCCCCAGCCTGCCGTGCCCATGCCCATGCCCATGCCCATGCCCGCTCCTGGTCACGAGGCGCATTGAGTTGGCAATTGAGACTGGGTGTGGTGGCATATGCCATAATCCCAGCCCTTGGGAGGATGTAAACAGGCAGATCACAGCAAGTCCGATCTAGTAGTGAGATCCTTAACACCCTGTAGACCCTCCCCTAAAATACAAAAAACAAAGTTAGAAAGGTAGAGATGTAGCTCACTTCAAAGGCCCTGGGTTCAATATCTAGTACCACAGAAAAAAAAAGTTCCCTTCACCTCCCGGACACCCCTTCAAGATTCAAGTTTGCTCCTGACTCCAAACCTCTGCCATCCCTTCCCACCCGGCCTCAGGCTGCAGGACTCAAGACCACAAGTCCCCAGTGCTTCAGGATCGCTGCAGTCCCTCAACTGAGCCTGGAATATACTCTCTCCACCTCAACCATATCTGAATCACCACTTCACCATGTTTTGGGTATGCACCTCAAATCATCAGCCCCCGAGGAACAGGGGCTGCTTTCACAATCTGGGTATGTTTTTCCATGTAAGAGATTTCAAATACCACCCCATGAAGATAAGGCTCAAACTTAGACAGGTGTGGGGGTGAAGCCAGGCTCCACTGTGATCCTGAGAGAGTCACTGAGCCTCCCTGAGCCACATTTCCTGCTCTGCAAAAAGGAGACAGAACCAGCCCTTCTTTCAGAGGGATGCTGTGAGCACAATGAAGACAAACTGCCCAGCCCGAGCCTAGCACAGAGCATGTGCTTCTTACTGGTTCCTCTCCCTGCAAAAGATGACGCAGGCAGAAACCCTAAAAGCTCCCCCTTTTAGCTGCCTCACCAGAAGAGAACCCTGTGGGAAAGAATGGGGTGACGAGAGCGGTCACACTGAGGACTGCAGTCAAGAGCATGACCCCTTGCTACACTCCTCAGAAAGACTGGGCTTTTTGTCAAGAAGCCAGGAGGGGCTTTGTACCCCGAGGGTCCAAGATGCCAGCATATATGTGCTGCTGTCTGCCAGTCACCCTTGGCCCCCAGCAAAGTGCCCTCTGCTGTGGCAGCCACTTACCTGGGAGACATAAATAAGGCAAAGGCCATGACTTTGGGACTCCGGGCCAGAGTGGCTCTGTCTCCTCTGGTCACTTTTTCCCTTGCTCAGCATTTATTGGCCAACCAGCAGATGGTGCAGAAGCACACAGCCCAGCCTAATCCAGCTCTAAACTGAGGATTTGCATGTGATTCAGAGGGCCAGGGCAGGCAATTCCTTCTATTTCCCTTTTTCCCCTCAAAAAGGAACAGGAGTACAGAGCTCAAGGAAAGATATTACCATGGTCACTTCTTGAGGGAGTAACAACTTGGCTGACTTTTGCACCCAGCTGGAACCACCCAATCTCCATCCAATTACAAAGCCCCACTATCTGCAACACAGCCAACTGCCTTAACTAGTTCGAAAGTTTAAAGTAGTACGTAGGCAGCGATACCCTCCCTCTTCTGCTGGGCTGAAAAGCAGGTGCCACACAGGACTCCAAGAGTGGCTCTGAGCACTGACCCACCGCTCTGATAAACTCCACATCTGCTATTTGGGGCCAAAAATATTTCCTCCAAACTCTGCGTCTCCCACACAGCAGGGCATTTCTATGTCTGCCTGTTGTTGGTTTGTTTTTTTTCCAATCAATGATAATTTTTCTTGATAAACGACGGTTAGCTGGCCAAGAGCCTCTGCCCAGGATACAGTGTTTAAATCAAAGCCAGCAGGTGACACGGAACCTCCACCTCAGGCAGAGTCCCGGTGACAAAGGATGGAGGATTGCTTGGAAAGCTACTGGGGATTAGAGAGCAGTGTCGTTAAGCCTTCCAGCGATGCTTTACACTTTTCACAGCACTTGCAAAGTGCTTCCCAAGTACTATACTTTCATTAAGTTCACAGGTAAAGAATTCATAGGCTTTCCATCGGCTTTTAACAATATGCCTCATAAAAACAATCTGGCACGACTGTGAATAAAGAGCACCGGTTAACTTTTACAGCTCTCTTCTTGGGGCCCCTCAGAGGAGCCCAGACAGTAGCCTGACCTCCTGAGGCATCTGGGGAGCTGGGCGTGACCCCGCACTGCTGTTAAGCAATCCGGTAGCAATTCAATAGGGCTCCAGAGCCATCGGTTCAAAACATCTCATCAAACCCAGGACTATTACTCAAAGGAAAAAAAAAAAAGGAGTGTCCGGCCCCAACATGGCGACAGGATAGGTGCTCCGCGGTGAGCGCACGGAGGGAAAAAGGGGCGCCCAGGGCCCCTCCGGGGGCGGGGGCGCGCCCTGCACCCGCACCCGAGGCGCCGGACACGCCCAGCTCGCGCCGGGTCCCAGCAGGGCCCCCTCAGGGGGTGGAGCGGTGACCCGGGAGCAGGGCCTCCGCCCTCCACGACCACAGCCGGCGGGGCGACTCACCTGCGCGAAGTACAGGTTCATGAGCGTGAGCGTGAAGAACTGGAGGCACACGGGGAAGCAGTAGAGCAGCCAGAAGAGGAAGGGGCCCAGCGAGTTGGCCGCCACGAAGTCCCTGAAGTAGAAGGAGAAGAGCACGGTGCGCAGCGAGGCCCAGCAGAGGCAGAGGAAGAGGAAGACGCTCTGGTAGCTGAGCCGCTTGTGGCGGTAGCGCAGCACCAGCCAGAGCTGCGCGTAGATGAAGGCGAAGAGCAGCGCGTAGAACACGGTGTAGACCACCGTGAGCCCGAGCTTCACGTGCGGCGGCACGGCGGGGGTCAGCGTGGGCGGCAGCGAGTCGTTGCGCGCCGCGTCCCACCGCGGCGCCTCCATCCGGCCAGCGACGCCCGCGCCTCATCGGGGCTCGCTGCCGCCGCCCCCGCGGGGGTCTCGAGGCATCGCGCTCTGCCGGCGGCCCAGCGCCGAGCGCAGAAAACAAGCAGCACTTCCTCCGCCGCACCACATGATGCGCGGGGCGGCCTTTGTCTGAGATTGGCAGCGCCGCGCCCCCGGGCTGCGCGCCCGCGCACAGCGCGGCCCGCCCAGAACCCGCCCAAGCCCGGCACTCGCGCCCCGCCCTGCCCGCGCGCCCCCGCTCCGCGCGCGCATGGTTTGCAGGAGTTTGTTCTTTTATGTAAAAACCGAAGCGCTTTACAGGTTCCTTTTTGAATTGGCCTTTGTCTGGAGTGAGGTTTATTTCTAAATCCAGAACCACTGAAGTCTGGATTTGTACTTCTGAAGTCATTTGTACTCGCATGGAAGGAAGCAGACCGTGCCGCCAAAGGGCTGCCCCCTGCCAGGTGAGAGCTGGTTCTGGGGACCCTCCGGGTGCTCTCTACTCTGAGCCACCCACCTCAGGACCTGTCCTCCCCCTATCCCCCGCCAACAGGCCCAACCTCCTGTTCTGTCCTTATAGCCCAACAGTCCCTTCTGGGAAGAGAAACTGCCTCAGTTTACCCTGGGTTCTGCGCAGAGCAGACAAGGCAGGCTGCACGGTGGAAGCTTTACTAGGTGAACAATTCAGATGGACTCGAGGGGCCCGAGTCTCCAAGCCACCAGTCATTTATTGTAACTCCTTCCCTCATCTTACTCAACCTGACACTTATGTGTGCCTGAGTGGGTTTTTCCTGTAGAGGACGGGGTGGAGATTGGATGTGGCTTTTCCTCAGAATTATCTATTGCTTACACACTCCCTGCTGAGCTTCTCTTTCTACCCTTTACTTCCCTCTGAAGAGCAGCTAGGAAAAGAAGCTGAACTCCTTCCCCTCCTGCTATTCTGCACAGAGCAGCCTGCATAGCCATCTTACAGAAAACTGCCAGGCGTACTACAGCGATACCTGCGCACCCATGTTTACTGCAGCCCAATTCCTAATAGCTAAGCTGTGGAAACAGCTACACACCCATGAACACTGAAAATATGGTCCACATGTACACACCGTGGAATATTATTCAACCGTAAGCAATGAAATCATAACACTTGAAGGAGAATGGATGAAATTGGAGTGTGTCTTGTTAAGTGAGATAAGCCAAATAAAAAGTCAAATATTTCATGTTTTTTCTTATGTGAAATATAAAAATAATGACATGAAGTAGAAGGAGACAGAGGACAAGATCAAGGGCCAGAGGAGAGAAAGGGGAAAGGAAGCGAGTGATCAAAATGTTATGCATACGCGGAATTACGCCAAAACAAAATCACCTATTCAGGATATCTAATATGCACTAATGAAAAAGAATTTGGGGGGCCCTGCCCCTTAGCTCAGTTCTTTAAGTGGCTGCTTCAACAAAGCAGTCAGACTCAGGTTGCTGTAGTTCGATTCCCCATAACTCAAGCCAGCCAAACCTGCCCTGAAGGCATTCGGAGCAAAAAAAATCCTTATGAAAAAGAATTTAGGGGTTGGGGCGATAGCTCAGAGGTATAAGCACCTACATAGCAAGCACAAGGTCCCGAGTTTGATACCTGAATCCACATGCTGTTCTGGCCCCTGAACCGGCATGATAGCATACACCTGTAATTCCACCACTCACTCAGCAATTGAGACAGGAGGATCACTAAGAGTTTGAGATCAGCCTGAGGGCTACAAAGAAGTGAGCACAAGGCCAGCCTGAACTGAGTAGCAAGACCCTGGCTTAAAAAAAAAAAAATTAAAACTAGAAGAATACACCTGCCAGGGCGACTTCCATGCTGAAATTCCCCTTCCCTGCTCTTCATTGCTGTCAGCCGAACTCTGCCTCTGACTCATCTGCTGAGTGGGAGTGTGGGGACCCCTGCTCACACACCCAGGCTCAAACAATCCCTTCACACTTCCTTCACCAGCTGGCCCACTTACACTCATCTGCAAAGGTGTCACTTCCTCCAGACAATCGTTCTAGGCCACACGGCCCACGTGCTTTCACTCCCTGGGATTACTGCTCCATTTGTGCGCTTCCTAATTGCTAGGCACCTCGACTTATTTGCAAGTGTCCTTGGATACAAACCATGCCTTGTTTACCAGGGTCTCCCCTGCTCCGGGGAGGAAGCATCTGTCTACATTTCACTGTAGTGAAGCATACAGTTTGTCACCAGGGGTCCGGGCTCCAAAGATTCTCCGGCATTGTGCATGAGCGCTATTACAATACTGTCTTGCCAACCAGAACAGCTCCCCAGCAATTGCGTCCACATCCTAGGCGGACATCAGGAAGAACAGAGGAGGACTATGTGGATGCATTGGCAGCTCTTTGGCAGAACTTAACTACCTTAGCAAGCCAGCTGCAAGGGAGATTGGGAAATGGGGTCATGCACAGCTAAAATTCATGGCTCTGTTATTACAGATGAAGAGAGGGCTGGATTTGGGGAGGAACTCTCAATCTTTACCACCCATCAAAACAGCCTGGAAAAATGTCAAATGTCTACAGTACACGAGCTCTTTGGCTACCCAGTGTCAAATGCACTTATTACTATTCTTGTAGCTCTAAAAATAAAGATGCTATATACTTAATATAAAAGTGCAAATCTGTAATAATAAAGACACTCCCACTTTATATATTTAATATAATGTAGTGCCCCTTGATAATGGAAAAACATGCTCCTCCCTTCCCCTAAAAGGACTACGAGTTTCTGAGCCTAGGAGCTCTAAGTAGTCATTCCTCGTTGAATTCTGTCACCACTCATCTCCGAATTCTCTAAGTCACAGACTGAAGTTGGTCTTATATAAAACAGTAGAGAAAAAGGAACAGATGTGGAAGGGCAATTATTTGAAATAGATATAAATATACATAGGCCACAGCAGTGAGAGAAACAGAAGTTAGAGTTCCTGTTTTGAGCTGGGCATAAGGCTATGACTGGTACTTATGACCCTTGGCCACACTGACCCATTGCATAATCTCCTCTTCCCTTTCAGACATCTCTGCTACTCAGAGGAGCTTGAGGTTTATTATCTGCTACTGGACCTGCGGGTAGCAACAGGAATTACCATGGCTGCCTTGTACTTACCTATCTTATGTCCATGATTCTCCTTGTTGTCATAGTTTTCGCTGTCATCATAACCAGCACTTTTGCAACCTACTCACTGGGACCAACAGTCTGAAATAGCTAGAGTCTCAGTTTTCATTTCAAGAGAACTCTGCTTGATTCCTTGCAGTGCATGAGTCTCTCTGGTTGCCAGCATCTTCAAGCAAGAGGAGCCTAGAGAAGAAGAAACAGAAACAAAACATTTGCAAGTAGATCAGCAGTTGTGTTCTTGAGAGATGAGTTTCTCTTTGTCCCCATTGCCATGTGTCCTCACTGCAAGTTAATAGCACCCTATACTGACTTTGGCTCAGAGAAGATTCTTACAGGACAATGACTTTCCTTTGCTGGTATTGTCTTCCAGTGTTCATTCCACCATTCTAGAAAGTCAGCTGCGTCTGAGGGACAGAAATGAGCCCATCACGTTTCTTCTGTTGGAGTAAAACGAGGTCCCTAGGCAGAAGCAACTCTGTGGCATACTATAATAAGGCATACAGGAAGTCTATGCCTTATTATAAGAAGGATGGCAGTGGAGGCATTGATGGGCCGGGGAAACCTACCCAAGTTCCGAAGCACTGCCCATTACAGTGGGGGCAAGCTGCTGACACCCTCCTGGCAAAGAGATCTGTGCAGTCTGCCTCCACGTGGATGTTTGTGACAGCTATTAATTTTGGTAACTTTCGGAAGACTGAGCACTGGCTGATGATGCTAGAGAGACCAGCCCAGCCTTGGGTGGGGAAAGTCCGTGTGGTTAAGAGCACAAAACAGACAGTGCTCACCAAGTCTGCAGGCCCACTGGCCAACCAGTGGGCTAGTTACGGACTAAGATGACTTGAATCACAGGTCGGGGAAACATGTCCTACTGAAAGTTGAGTCCCCTGTGTAACTGAATCATTTAATGACCCTGATTTGGTAGCTTGATGGATCAAAATGACACGCATCTGGAGAGGGCAATGCAGACTGCCTGATAACCCCAATTTGCATTGAGCACTCTCTCTCTCTCTGTCTCTCTCTGTCTCTCTCTCTCTCTCTTTCACTCACACACACACACACACACACACACACATTTCAGTACCTAATGATCACATTTATCATGGGCAGCTGACACAATGGACAGAACACATCTTAATTTTCTCTACATCCCCTACCCCTCTCATTGTTCTGTGCTCCTTCCAACCCATGGTCTACTTCCCATTCATAAAAGCTCTATTTCCATTTTTTTCTTCAACTCTTTTTTGCATCCCCTCTCACTCTCTTCTCTCTCTCTCTCTCTCTTCTCCACCCTTCTATCTCCTGCTCCCCTTTCCGTTTGAGAAAGGTCTCCTATTTCCTATTATGGAAGGAAATAGTAATATTTTAGTTTATGTGCCTGAATCATTTCATTTAAGGTTATGTATGGTCTTGAAGCACATCCACTTACCTACAAATGGCTCAAGTTTATCCTTTTCATGGCAGTGTCGTACTCCATTGTATATAAATAACACCCTTTTTAATCCATTCATTTTTCAGGGAACATATGGGCTGTTTCTAAGATTTAGCTATTATAAATTGTGTTGCTTTATACATGGGTATGCATGTATCACTGTAATATGATGCCTTTAACTCTTTCAGGAAGATATCTAGAAGGGAATAGTTAGGTCAAATGGAATTTCTATTTTTAGTTTTTTGAGAAATCTCCATACTGATCTCCACAGTGGTGGTACTGGTTTACATTCCAGCAACAATGTAGAAAGGTTCCTTCCTCCTAACTTCCACAGCTTTGCCAGCATTTATTATTATTTGATTTCTTTGTGTGTGTGTGTATTTAGGACAGGGTGTACAGGGTCTCACTGCATAGATTGGACTCATAATGATCCTCCTGTTTACAGCCTCCCAAGTGCTGGGATTAGAGGTGCATGCCACCATGCCCAGTCTCAATCCCTGTCTCAGCACATCCCCCACAGGGAATCGAACTGCTGACCCCTGCGTCTGCCTAAGCAGGCACCTTAATCTGCTGAGCTATTTGGCCAGCCCTTATTATTTGATTTCTTAATGACAGACATTCTTTCTGGAGTAAGATGGCATCTCAGTATTGTTTTAATTCACATTTCTGCAATGGCCAGTGATATTGAATAATTTTTCATGTATTTATTGGCCACTCACATTTCTTCTGAGAAGTACCTTCATTTGTCCATTTTTGATTGGGTCTTTCATTGGAAGGGTCTTTGTTTTCAGTTCTTTTATATTCTAGCTGTTAGTTCTCTGTCTAAGGAATATCTGGCCATTTTTTTCCCTTTTTAGGTTTGTCTCTTCACTCTGTTGGTTGTTTCCTTTGCTGTTCAGAAGCTATTTAATATGATCTCATTTGTTGATTCTCAGAATTATTTATGCCATTAGGGTTCTTTTTCAGAAAGCCCTGCACATGCTCATGTCTTCAAGAGTTGTGTTTATTTTATCTTCCAGCAGACTCAGTGTTCCTGTACAGTTAGATCTTTGATCTGTCTTGATTTTAGTTCAGTACACAGTGAGATGTGTGGGTCCAGACTGTCTTCCAAGGGTGGAGATCCAGTTTACTCAGCACCATTCATTGAAGAGTTCTCTTTTCTCCAGTGTGTGTCTCCAGTGTATGTCTTTGGCCCCTTTGTTAAAGTGCTGTGTTAAGGCAAGTTGTTTCTCCTTGCTTTGTGGCTTTTTGTTGTTGTTTGTTTGTTTGTTTGTTTGTTTATATTAGGTCTCACTACGCAGCTCAGACTCCTAGTGGTCCTTCTCTGTCCACCTCCCCAGCACTAGCATTACAGGAGTGAGCCACCATGCCTGGCTTCAGGCTGGCACAGTATACCTGGGGTTCTGGAGTCAGCATGGCATGCGGTACCAGGCAAACTCGGATCCTTGCACTTGCCAGGCAGGCACGTAGACCGCCCTCTCCTTGTCCTGTTCCACTGACCCACATAACTGTTTTGTGCCAGTACCGAGATGTTTTTATCTCTGTAGCTCTGTAGTGTAACTTCAGATCTGGAATTGTGCTGCCTTCTGTTTTGCTTTTATTACCCAGTGCTGCTTTTGCTATTCTGCATCTCTTCTGATTTCATATGAATATTTGGGGGGGTGTTTTATTTTGTTTTGTTGTATTTTAGGGAAGGGTGTACAAGGCATTTAGTGTCTCACTACTAGATTGGACTCATAGTGATCTGCCCATTTACAGCCTCCCAAGAGCTGGAATTACAGGTGTGAGCTACCACATCCAGTCTCAATTGCTGTCTCAGCATGCCCTGGGGGCAGGGCTGGCACGGCAGGCCTGGGGATTGAACCCCCAGCCCCTGCACCTGCTTGCAGGAGCTTTAATCCACTGAGCTATTTGGCCAGCCCTTAATATGAATATTTGGATTGTTTTGTCAATATCTATGAAAAATACTGTTGGTATTTTGATCAGTATTATAGTCAGAATTTACAAAGGAAAAGATTTAATACTGGACACATAATTTATAGGATTATTTTATAATAGTCACCCAAACAGTCAAGTGCAGAAGAGTACAAGAGATCATACACTAGACCTGGCAATGTCCTGCACAAGTCCAGCTAAAGACCTAGAGCCCACGGCAATGCCCCGCACGAGTCCATCTGGAGGCCTAGAGCCTATAACCATGTCTCACGCAGGCCTGTTTCACAGATCTGCTCTGGGAAGGCCGAAAGGTCAGTGGTGGAAGCTAGAAAGTCTGGACCGGTGGGATGAAAGGGCTCAGCCTCCAGGCTAAGGGATCTACACTAGAGCCAGGAAGCAACACTCAAAGTAAAAACCAGCTCCTCCAATGAACCACAGCTATCCTCAGCAACAGCAAGGGCCCAAGCTCCTCTGACAGTGGAAACAGCAGAGTTCATATCAGGAAGACCCGTGTGCCAAGCTTCTCCAGGAGAACCAACAGCGCTCCATCTTCCCTTCCATTTCTCTTTTTAGTTATTGGCCACAGTCCTCAGGTGGGCCTTCCACAGCCAGAACCATGCTGATTCAGTTCAGCTGGGTGTGACAAGCTGCCCATTTGTTGTTAACCCACCATAATTGGGATTGTGTTAAATCTATATATACATTTTTAAAGTGTAGTCATTTTGTCTCTATCAATTCTGCCTGTCTAAGGAATGTAAGACAGCTTTCCACTATTGTTTTGCAGCTCAAAAAAGCACACGCAACATGACAAGTGTTGCTTCCGTAGAAAGGATCTCTAAGCATAGTTCTTCTTTTTATATTATGAGCTGGCCTAAGGTACAAAAATTCACCTCAAGGGCACAGGCCTCTGCAGATTCCTGAGACTTATTTCCCACACTACAATTTGCATGCTTCTTAATTATCCAGAATAACAACCATCCCTGCTGTGCAGGTCCTCAAAACATGACGTCATCAATGCCGTGGTCACTGTGATATCCTGCGGGACAGTAAGGTGATTAGGGTGGCTGCAGACTGAACTGCTGCAGAACCTAAGTCTTAAATGGGACAAAAATAACATCTTTACCAGGAAAAATAAGGCACCTTTTAGAGTTCTTCACTCATTCCCTCCAGTGGTTGTGTGGCTTGCTGTGTTGAACACAGTACTATATTAAGCTTACAATCATCAATTTTCATTCTCCAAGACTACTCCATCGTCAACCAAACAGTTAAACGGGGAAGTGATAGAGTATCACTTCTGCAGGATTCAAGTTCCACTCTGAGGGTCAGATGTGGGTAAAGCACTGTAGATGTGACTTACATTGTAGTTTCCATGCAGATATCCTGCCAGAGCCTCTAGCACCCATAGGTGAGGCTCTGAGGTAGTGACTGGATCATGGGTGTAGGATGGTGGGTCACAGATGTGTGACACTGGATTAGTTCACTGATGAGTTTATAGCCCATGTGTGGTGTTGGAAGGGGAAGCCTGACCAAGAGAGGTGGGTCATAGGGGTGTGGCCTGGGAGGTATCCTTCTTGGGTACATCTTTCTCCTTCTTCCTTCCTTGTTCTCTTTCTCTGCTTCCTGTTGCCATGTCAAGAGCTCTTCCTCTTCTGCCATGCCCCTCTGCTATGTTGCCCTGCCTCGGAGCCAGCTGACTATGGACTGAAACCTCTACAAACTGCTGAGCCAGAATAAACCTTTCTTCCCTCAAGTTGTGAGTGCCAGATATTTTGTCTCAGCAGCAAGGAAGTAACTAAGACAACTTATTGAGATCAAAAGCACTTTTAATTTTTGCCCCATTGTGTAGACTTAACAGGGTCATAGGCAATGCCTATTATTTTGGTCCTGGGGCTTATGATCAATTAGCTCTGGCAGAGATCTTTGGTGTGTGCAGACAATTTTCCTTCCTACCTGGCCCATTTTCCCCCCTTCTGTTTATGCCCTTTGGATCCTAGCAAATGGGAATGAATTCATTCACCTCTAGCAGCATCACTGATGCCCATAACAGCCCTGGCAGTGATCTGGGGGAGGCACTTCCCTCATTTGGGCAAAGGACATGTCTTCTGATCTCTTTCAAGGAAAATTAGGGGATTTGTGACTATGTCATGACAGGTCACACCATGTTTCTGCTTCCTTGGATTCCAGCTTCTGCACTATGCGAGAGAAGACCAGGCCTCTCAGCTTCCCTTGAGCAGCAGGGGTTACCATGAAGTATAGGTCTCAAGCAGCCAACCAAGCAGCTAGAGCCACTCATTGGAGGTTCAGTGGACTGGAATCTCTTGATAAACAAACTCCCTCTTCCCAGATTAGCAACTTCAGAATCCATTCCCACATGAAGAGAAAAATCTTGCAGCTACTTTGGTGTGAGTCTGCGTCCTGGTTGGTTTCACGCCACATGTGATAGGTTGGCATTTAGTTGATTGTGTCCGAAGACCACAGGAAGTGGGAAGGACAAAAGAACCCAACTTCCACCTGCAAAGTGATTTCCTCAGCAAGAACCTTATAGTTCTACGAGCAAGGCAGGAATGACTTCCCTGTACATGGGGAAGGGCTTACTTCCCTAGACAAGAAAATCTGCATGCACCCTCAGTCCTCAGCCTCTTTCCCCCTTCCTAAGCTCCCAATCCCTCCTCTTTGCTGTAGACCCTCTAACTATCCCAGAGAAGACACCAGAGTGCTATGCATTTAGCACGTGTCATAAATCAGAAACCCACAGGCTTCCTCAGTTCCATTGTGGTTGCAAAAATATGTCATGTTCCTTCAGCAGAGCCACTGACAGCCCTTCAGAACCTGTACACTAGAATTTAGTTTAGCAAATAGCAATAGTAACTTAAACTCCTCCTTGAAAATTTTTAATTTTTTGTTCATTTCATACTGCTGTCTGGCAGCAACCTCTACTGCTAGAAGTTTAAATTCCAGCAGCATCTTCATCGTACTGGGCAACTTCTCTGTGTGTAACCACAAGTGGCCAGTTGTGTCATAAGCTATCTTAAGACTTCTTGAATTTTCATTGTCCTAGGACCCCAACCAGAAACATAAGGAACCTCAAGCCTCCCTACTCTCTGAGGGTACATTGCTGTCAATACTCCTGGTGTCATTCTTTTGAGTTTCCCAGAACTCTTAGCTGCAAGCTACAGTAATAAGATTCGGTTAACTTAGGTGAAAAAAAAGAATGGATTAAAAGGCACATTATATAACTCACAAAATCTTCAAGTGTGCAGTAGCTTGGAATCCAAGAAGAAAGAATCCACCCAAAGCTATGGCTGCAGAATTGGTTCTTTAGCATGTCACTGCACTACCACTGGCTCGGGGCTGGTGGTGCGCGCTGCAGCCAATACCAATGCTGGGCCCTGGGAACTGTGCATTTTGGTTAGAGAACATGACAGCTGCCAAGTAGGAGAAAATCTGGCTGGTGATGGGTTAGTAGTTCTTTTTTTCTGACAGAATTTAAAAGTTGATTACTGCAAGTAGTTACTCAACTGTCCAAAATTCTGCCAGGGACCCGAGGTTTTTCTTTCTATCTTCTTTATCACCCATAGTATATGTGCTTTAATCCTCAGAATTTTTTTGGCAGTGGCAGTCAGAACCATGACATTTGCATTTAAGGCAGAAATTGAGAGAAAGCAAGAGAAAAGTCTCCTGTATCAGGAAGGGAAGGGCTCTCCAAGAAATCCCAAGCCAGCACCAGGGAGATAGCTCAGTAGAGTAAGTGCTTGTCTGGCAAGTGCAGGGTCCTGAATTCAATCCCTGGTATTGTGAAAGAAAGAAAGAAAGAAAGAAAGAAAGAAAGAAAGAAAGAAA
>NDGN011381304.1:0-10687 GCA_002564285.1 Tympanoctomys barrerae | reverse complement strand
AGACTGGGCGTGGTAGTGTGCATCTGTAATGCCAGTGCTTGGGAGGCTGTAAACAGGAGAATCACTATGAGCCCGATCTATGTAGTGAGACCCTGTAAACCCTGTACACGCTGTACTAAATACATTAAATAAATTCAGAAATAAATGAGATCCTTTGGGAAATGGGAAAATTCCTTCTTTTGAAGAAGCCTCCATGGCATTTATTTATTTATTTATTTTGGTGGTACCAGGGATCGAACTCAGGACCTTACACTTGCCAGGCAAGCACTTGTTCCATTGAGCTATCTCCCTGACCCTTCTCCATGGCATTTAGGTTTTCTTTCTCAAAATTTCTTAGCATCAAGCCAGAACTTGGCCTGGTAAATTATCAATATGGAAAATTTATTCTTATGATTGATAACAATTTTTTGTTTTCTTTAAAGAAGAGAAGAATTAGTGAAATTCTCTCAAAATAAAGCTTGGGATCAGCATGGGAGAATATCCCTTAGGACTTCAGATGAGCATGTGGAGATACAACAGGCTGCTCTGAAGATAGTTGATAGCCTTGCTTGTAGAAAGCCCCTGACTGGGCATTCATCATTGAACATGTTCATTTTACCTCACACTGGACTAAAGCCACGTGAATATGTGGGATTTGATGAGAAGCTGTATAATTGCAATGAACATGACAAAACCTGCAGTGATTTCCAGTCCTTTCAGAAGCATACAAGAACAAAGCCTGAAAGGAAATCATATCAATATGAGCAATGTGGGAAAACCTATGACCTTAAAGAAAGAACTCACCCGGGAATGGAGATATTTGTGTGTAAGAATACAGTGAAAGGCTCCAGCATTCCAAATGCTGTTAAAATCCATGACAGAATTCATATTGGGAAGACACCGTATATATGTAAGCAATGTGGGAAAATATTTACTTACAAGTCTGCGTTGCATAGACATAAACGAACCCACACAGGTGAAAAAGCCTACAGATGTAAGCAGTGTGGGAAAGCATTCAGTACACTGAGTTATTGTAAAATACATGAAAGAACTCACACTGGTGAGAGACCATATAGGTGTGAGAAATGTGGGAAAGCATTCACTAGACAGATGTGTTGTAAAATACATGAAAGAATTCACACTGGGGAGAAACCTTACACTTGTAAGCAATGTGGAAAAGCATTCACTACAGTTAGTAATCGTAAAAAACATGAAAGAAGTCACAATGGTGAGAAACCTTACGCATGTAAGCTATGTGGAAAAACATATACTACATTGAGTTATTGTAAAATTCATGAAGGAAGTCACACTGGTGAGAAATTGTATGTATGTGAGAAATGTGGAAAAGGATTCACTACACTGAGTTACTGTAAAATACATGAGAGAGGTCACACTGGTGAGAAACCCTATATATGTAAGCTATGTGGAAAAGGATTTGTTGATAAGTCTGTATTTTACAGGCATAAACGAATGCACACAGGTGTGAAAGGCTATGTGTGTAAGCAATGTGGGAAAGCATTCTTTACATTCAGTAATTGTAAAAAACATGAAAGAAGTCACAGTGGGGAAAAACCCTATGTATGTAAGCAATGTGGGAAAGCATTTACTACACAGGGTTATTGTAGAATACATGAAAGAACTCACAGTGGGGAGGCAGCATATATGTGCGAGAAATGTGGAAGAGGATTTGTTGATAAGTCTGTATTTCGCAGACATAAACGAATCCACACAGGTGAGAAAGACTATGTATGTAAGCAATGTGGGAAGGCATTCACTACACTGAGTAATTGTAAAAAGCATGAAAGAAGTCACACTGGGGAGAAACCTTATGCATGTAAGCATTGTGGAAAAGCATTCACTACACTCAGTTATTGTAAAATGCATGAAAGTAATCACACTGGCAAGAAAATGTATATATGTGAGACATGTGGAAAAGCATTCAGTACACTGAGTTATTGTAAAATACATGAGAGAATTCACACTGGGGAGAGACCCTACATATGTACTGACTGTGGAAAAGGGTTTGCTGATAAGTCTGTATTTAATAGACATAAACGAATCCACACAGGTGAGAAAGCCTATATATGTGAAAAATGTGGAAAAGCATTCACTTCACTAAGTTATTGTAAAATGCATCAAAAAACTCACAGTGGGGAAAGACCCTTCGTGTGTAAGCAATGTGGAAAAGGATTTGCTGAAAAGTCTGTATTTAATAGACATAAACGAACTCACACAGGTGAGAAACCTTTTATGTGTAAGCAGTGTGGGAAAGCATTCACTACACTGAGTTATTGTAAAGTACATGAAAGAAATCACACTGGCAAGAAACTGTATGTGAGAAATGTAGAAAAGCTTTCACTAAACTGAGCTATTATAAAGTACATGAAAGAGGTCACACTCAGGAGAGACAATGTAAGCAATGTGGAAAAGGACTTGCTCAAAACTATATTTAATAGACATAAACCCACACTGAAAGAAAGCCTATATGTGTAAGCAGTGAGGTAAAGTATATAACTACAGAATTACAAAAATACATGAATGGGAGCACACTTGTAAGAAACTATATATGTGAGAAATGTGCAAAAGCCTTAATTAGACAGATGTGTTAAAAAGTCCATGAAAGAATTCACAGAGAGGAGAAACCCCATGCATGTAAACAATGGGAAGGCATTCGCTACACATCATTATTGGCACATTCATGAAAGAGCCCATCCTAAGGAGAAACCTTATTAGTTCAGACAAGAGGAAAGGGGTTCACAACACACAGATATTATCAAAGACCTGAATGTTACTCCTATTTGGGAGAAACCTTTTGTGTGAATGTGGGGAGGAGTGTCCTGCACAAGACTATTGTCAAAAACATGAACTTAGAGGTAAGTCAGCTATGTGGAAAAGATTTGATGAGTCCTCTTCTGCGTAGATCTCATTGATTTGGAACTCTGTGTATATACAGTATAGGGAAAATACATAATAAGCAGTTTTTATCAACTTCATGAAAGACATCACACTAGGGAGAAACCTTGTGTATTCAAGCTGTTTTGAAAATTGTGGAAAATTTGTAATGTAGTAGAAGCATGTACAATTTTAATGAGAAATTTGATGTCAATATTGCCTCATAAATTTTCTGGAAAATACAGTCTCCGGTGGAGTTATCCCAGAATGTATTCTTTCTGGATCCTTTTGTAAATCACTTGTAGATATGTATGTGTCTTATGTACCTGTAGTTTTTACTTTAAAAATATCAACATAATAGATTTTTGTGGAAGCCATTGTCTTTAAATTCAATATATACTATCTTCTAATGAAGTGTATTTCTCTGTTGCAAATAGTATTACTGTGTAGTTTAATTTTGTTTTTATTATGGGGAGTTATAGGCTACTAAAAATAACTTTTATTCATTGTTTATTATTTGATAGGATTTCCCATTAGCATTGACTTTACTTTTTCTAGTACATATATTTCATATTTTATGTAAAATGGCTATTTTTGAATATTATGTTAATTTTTTTTGAAAAATTCATTTGTTTTCACAACTTGTAGATAAACAAATGTTTCATTTTTTGTATCCTTACAAGATACCTGCATAGATCAAAACAATTATATCAAGTGTATATATCTACCTATTTTGTTTTCATGTTGAGGTTAATATTATGATTTATATAAACTTTCTTACCATCACCATGTAACTCTTCATGCTAATTTGGTATGACTTACAGTTTTGCATTAATTTTACTATCTCTTGTACCAAAAAATAAACCTTGCTGCTTTGAGTGTCTCATTGTTGACAGGTCAGATATACCACGGATTGTGTATAATAGGATGTCATAAATCATAGTAATGTATAACTCAGTACCTACTAGAAACACAGAATTTAAGATATATACATATATAAGAATTTACAAGACATAATTGCAACACATACACAAGCAATTAGATGTGCAAGTGATCAAAAGTTTTGTTTGTAAACTAAATTTCTGAAAAATCCAACTGAAGGCCTAGAGTCCATTGTAGTGTCCCAGGCAAATCTATCAGAGACCAGAGAGTCTGTGCAAGGAGACTGACTTGTCCAAGTTGGAGACTGAAGCGTCTGTACTGGAGACCAGAAGGTGAGGGTGAATATTGAAGTTCCTCTTTAGGGACAGAACAAAGTCTTACTTTTTTGTTTCTTATACTGGCAATAATGTTTTCGGTTGATTTTCCACACCCAGAACTTTGTGAGAAAAATTTAGTTGAACATATAGTACTCAAGTTGACATGATTGGTTAACTATCACAATCCACCCTTTGCCAACTTTACTCCCACACACATTTCTTTAAACAATATCTCTAGATAAAAGAGGAGCTCATTAATATACCTAACAGGTTATAACTCCTGTATTCAAATGGAAATACACCAATTCCTTCCCCACAATTGAAGCAAATTTTGCTTTGGATGATGCTTACTCAAACATTTGATAACAGAAATATTCTACCATGTTAAACAAGATTTAGACTATTAAGTATCAATATTATACTACAATAGATGCATATTAAGAAAGGGCTGTAGAGTTATAATCCTCATTTCTATAGCTGATCATGGGTCATACCTTGTGTTTAGAGCTAAGGTGTACTACCTGTGCTGTATTTCCTTGGCATGAGGAGGTGATGTATCTGGTTTTCATTCTGTCCTTGGTATTGTGACCCACACCTTTATTAGTGAAAATTCTGGACATTCTGCCAGGATTGGGTTGTTAGAGCTTCCCCTTTTAATCAGAAGGCATGTTAATACTAGCCAATACCCGAAGGCCTGCATGCTAACTTTATTTTTTGTTTCCTCTGGTTTTGGAGTAATAGTTTAATTTTCTCATGATACTCTGGTTTAATTACTTCTCTCAAAGCTAGTGCTCTTTACAGCTTGTTCTTCTCAGAGTCAAAAGCTGACTAAAATGACAAGGTGAAGTCTTCACTTCCAGCTCAGTGGTGCTATGGTTGTGCTTCCTGATACTTGCACTACTCTTTCTGCAACTAAGAGTTCTTTCAGAACCAGCAGAGAGTGTAAGTCAAGGAGAAAAGGGTGCAAAAATTTTGCTTATAGATCACTATAGGTAATGGGGCGCAGTATCACTCATACTTCCACTGCTTCATTTCTTCACTATAAATTCTAGAAGCACAGATGCTGGCTATAAGAAATAACATACAGCCTTATACTAAAACCTTGTCCTGTCCTGCAAGCTAGTGCCACTGACCTTGTGCTACAACTGTGTCTCAAGAACACCGTGCCAATTTTCATTCATGCTTCTGGATGGTGAAGAATATGGTATTAACCGTGAATTCCATGAGCACAAGTCCATTGCCTCACTTCTTTGGACATCAAATGTATTCCTTGGTGTGAGATCCAATGTGTGGAATTTCATTAAAGTTGATAAGACCTGTGAATCTGTGGACGAGAGCTTTTGGCAGAAGCATTACATAAAATGCAAATCCGTATCAAGAATAAGTATGTCAGGACAAAGTGTACACATTTTCTCTTCAGATGCTGTCCACTATAATCCATTTGCCAACACCAAGAACAGATCACCCAAGCAAAGGGTGTCGTATTTAGGAGTCGGTATTTGTTTCTGGTGCTGGCATATTAGGCATTCAGCAGGTGTTATAGTCAGATCAGGCTTTGGGAGTGAGAATCCGTATGTTGCGGTGAATGCACGTCCTCCATGCCTGCCAAAATGACCACTCTGTTCATGTGTAGTGACTGGGAAGGCTTAACAGAAGTTTACTATCCAAAGAACAGGCCATCTCATACTCTTCATTTTTAAAGTTATCCTTTGCTGTAATTTTTCTGGGTCAGGATTTAGGTGTGATACAACTATTTTTACAACCTTTGCCCATTAAGTAGGTCAATCCACACCACACATCTCAAAATATTGTGAAGAATTTTCCAGTTCCTCCAAGTCCCTGACCATGAACTAGCCCATGGGTCATTATACAGTCACATACCTGCTCATTTTTCCTCCCAGGCAAAATGTAACTTACTAACCAATTCATTGCCCAAAGTTCTATCCGCTGCATATTTCTCTTCAACACTGTCCATCAAGGATGTTCTGGAAAGGGATTATAATGCTGAAGCTGTCAAACTTCAAGTGGTATTAACAGAACAGGCAGAACCATGTGTAAACAGTGGCTATTCTTTTTCATTTCTATAGCTTGTCACGTGATACAACTGATGATGCCATAGGTGCAGGTTGGGAAGGAGGTGGTTATACAAAAGTAGAAGTCGGGCATCTGAGGAGCCTCTTCACGTAACTTACGTTTGCCATCTTGACCTTTTACTGGTCACATATATCCCACTTTCAATGTACATTTATTCTGGGGGGGGGCGACTTAGCCCTTTTTGTAGAAGAATGAGACAAAGATTGGCCATATATATTTTTGTTGGTGTGTGAGGCTCCTTCCTCAAGTTGGCCTGCTTTCCACTTCATCATTGCAGTTCTGAGTCTAAACTGGCTCAAATTCATGCACTGGATGAGGTACTGTGATTTCTTGTTACTTCTGTTTGAGGTAAGTTTGTCTTAATTTGCCCTTTTTTTTATTTTATAAATCTAGTAAAAAATTTTGTAGACTTCCCATTTATTTCGTATTTGAAAATACCCTGGGTAATCAAATGCCATAGGCTTACAAGTGTCTGGCCGTTGTGAACACTGTTCTGTTTCTGCTGTCCATTTTGGCTAGTGCATGCCCTTTGCTTTAGGAATTCTGTGTTAGCACTTGAACACTGCCACTTCTAGATCCAATCCAACACATTTTCCTTGAATTTCTCCAGTGCTGTGGTCCCTGCTATAAGGTCTGGCGTAAGAAAAGAAAAAGCATGACATGGGTGCTGTGCTGTCCTCATGAATCCATTGTTCAAGTTTATAATGAAGAATACATTTTGTGGAACATTCCAGTGTGATGGATTAGGATTAACATGTCAAATCCGTTCTGTTATTCCCCATTCCCTTTGTCTCTGAATCTCTTCATCAACAGTATACCATAAAATCCCAGGCATTTTTAACCCATTCATAGTGGTTTGTTTTTTGTTTTTTTGTTTTGTTTTGTTTTGGGTTTTTTTGTTTGTTTGTTTTGTTTTTTTTGTGGAACCAGGGATTGAACTCAGGCCCTTGTGCTTGTCAGGCAAGTGCTTATTCCACTGAGCCATCTCCCTGGCCCCCACGGGTAATATTTTGACCATATTTTTGTCATCCTGTAAAATAAACTGTGAAAACATTCTTCACATATGAGCTGCAACATTCAGTTCAGAATCACCTCGTGAGAAGCCCATTTCAAGGTCGGACTGATCCAGGTGTACATGTTACCACCATTATTCCATGCACAAACTATGCATCCCCAGAGTTTTCATCATTCTTATGCTTATAAGATTTGGAAAACTCAAGAATTTCTTTTCGAAAATAGTGGACTTTCTCATTAGTCTCAGTATGTACCTCACCCACAAAAGCTTCCTAGGATTTGATTCTGCCATAGAGATATGGATGTTGATCATTGGTCCCAAATAGTGTCAGCATGATCAGGCTTGGACAACACAGGATTCGTTTCCTCAGGTATAGTAGCAGAAGCAAACTCCACTGGGTTGGGCATGGATATTCCTCACCCTTTTGGGTGTAGAAATCTCTTCCTATGGCAAAATAATCTCATGAGAGTCTAGATGATCAACACCCTCAGCCTCATCATGATCCTCTTAAATGTCTACCCCAGTTTATAGGATACCATTCCTTTCCAATCAGTGCCCTCACCTCTAACTTAGATACTGTTCAATTACAGAACTTCATCTTTGCAACTCTGTTTCTCCTGAGCTGTTTCCAGTACCAGTATCTGTATCAGTCAGTAGATTTAATGTGGAGTAGTATAAAAGGTCTGTCCATGAGCAGGAGATGTGAAGGATTCTTTTGAATGCTTGGAGCCCAGTATTGTATACAATGTAAGTTGATATCAGGAGGCCAAAAATTTTGTGCCACAACGTTGAATGATCTGTGCTTGAGGCCAAAGTAACTGCTCACAGCTAAGAGACAATGTCATAGGTGAAGGTTTATACTGGAACTATACCAAAGAAGTAGAAGCAAGCTTTCCTTCTCTTTCTCTTTTGTACCATTCTGGCAACAGTTCTCTCTGAAGGGGTCTTCTACACCCAGAACTTTTTCCAATTTAGTTGGGCATTTCCTTCTTAAACTGACACAGTCAGTCAGTTATCTCTAGTTATAAATCTCTGCGAAAAGTATAAATGATTGTATGATTTATCAGTAATGATATTGCAAAATAAATTTTTGTCAATAATGGACTTCTTTTGGGCAGCATGATTGTTATTTGATATCGTCAGGAAAATAATTTTATTCTGTACCTTGATGGTGACTATGCCATTACCTTTGGTTATTTCTTTACCTAAGAAAGTGAAATGATTGCATGAAGGAAAGCAAATAGTTTCACAAAAAGATGAAATTTACTAATTTATGATTTGGATTGTGTTCCGTTTTACCAATATTCAACGTAAATATATACCATATCCTTTTTCATTATCCTTTAGGAACACTATCTGGTGTTTAATGCATGTAACGTTTACAGATTTTTTAAAAAATCATTTATTTTGGCACAGGGTTTTGCTATGCAGCTCAGACTTGTAGTGATCCTTCTGTCTCAACCTCCCCAGTGCTGGGGTTATAGGTATGTGTCACCATGCCTGGTTTTAGGGCCTGCACGGAGCACCCAGGAACCCAGGACCATCACAGCATGTGGTACTGAGGATCAAACCTGGACTCTTGCACTTGCCAGGCAGGTGCTTAGACCACTAAGCTATCTCCCCAGCCCATTAACAGTTATTTTAAAGACAGACTTTGCACACTGAATATGTGGCCAAATTGATCTTTTTGGTCAGTATTTTGCCTTTGTATTTTACAGTGAAATATTTTGCAAAATGTTTTATACTGTCACCTCGAATACAGTGGCTGCTCAGTTTCTGAGTTGGTTACATTGCTATAAAACTATGGTAAAATGAAAATATAAGTGAGAAATAAATTAAGTACTCATAATGCAGCGAATATTGTATAGCTTGTTCTGTCTTTGATTATACTTAGACACATAAATTAGTCTCCAGTTGGGTAGTATCATCTAACATGTCTACTTTGATCTGAAATACCTGACATAATTGATAGCATCTAATACACTGCTGATGGTAATGCCAATATTTTACATCCTAGAACATGTGGCTAGCTTCCCTTGCAGCTCACTTCCACTTCTTACTGTTACCAAGAAGATGTGTAGTGTGTATTCCTATCACTACTATAGACAGTGATGGAATGTTCAAAATATAAATCATTGTATCTTGAGCACATTTGCTTTCCATTGTTGTGCCTTGGGAGGTTACAGTTTATTTGTATTGGAATGCCTAAGCACATGTAAGTTAAACAGTAGACGTGTATGTTTAAAAGGAGAAATAAAATCAATTTATTAAAAAGAATAGAAATGAGATAGAGAGCTCCCTTGGAGTAAGGTAGGAACCCTGGAGGCTGTCTTTCGGTGTTCTTTTTCTACCCTTTTATTATAAGGGAACAGAACTGTCTCATCATCTGAAATTTATTACAACTTGATTGACTACTGTATGCTTTAAACTGACACAGCCCTTGGTGGTCCTGGGGGGAAATGGCATGGGGATTTAGAAAATAAAGGAAAGCTGAGGTCAATGGAGGCCTCTTTCTATTGGAAAAAGTGGACTAGGCCATCAAAATAAGGGCGTTTGTACACTTGTGAGGGTGAAGTTGGTTTCAGTATGTCTGCCTAGCAGTCAGCTTGCACCCTGAAATCTCTCTTTTCTGTTTTGTACTGTGAGCAATGAGTAGTAGTCAGTTAAAGTTGGAGTTGTTCTTGAAGAACTGTGTAGAAGCCCTTTTCATTCTTCAACTTTCCCTTCTGGGTGAATTTACTCACTTAGACCAAACATTTTTAGTCCAAAGATTTTTGGTACTTGTACACAACAAGTTATCCTTATACATCCAATAATCCATAACAGTAGTTAGTTACAGGACAGCTGGCAATTTTTAGGAATAGTTAGTGATTTGAACCTTTTACAGCTAGCATATTAATGTGGCATTGTTTTCCATTCTCATTAATACTTTTCTACTGGATGTTTAAGACCAAGGTAAGATGTGTATTAATCAATTGTTTGCTATCAAGATCAGCTAAGTCTCCTCAGGAATCACCTTGAAACCAAGTATAGCACCTGTTACTTTTTCTGTCAGTGTCAGCCATCTGCCTGAGGCACAACAATAGCTTGAAAATTTGCTTTTTTAAAAAATAAAGTTGTATAAAATACTTATTTTTTGATTTTTAAAAAAAATTTGATACATCTCTCCACTATATTACAGTTTAGCCATTAAACTTGTAGCTTCATCAACATTAACTGGTTTGTTTTCATGATGCAGTTGATTAATCAGCTCTTTCTGCCAAGCTTCAAGAGTCAGTCTTTTTGAGAAGTGCACAGGTTCCTTCTGAATGTTTACAAAAGCAGCATTCGTTCTGAGCACTTCTTGATCATTGACAATGTTTATCTTCTTAAGATTAGTGATAACTAGTTTTGCTTTGTTTTTGGACTTAAAGTTTTTTTGGACTGGCTGTGTGAAATACATTCTTGGACTTCTGGTCTCTTAATTTATTCTTGGCCATTGTCTTTTGGGTCTTTTTTTTAAGTGTTT
>NDGN011381295.1:0-12118 GCA_002564285.1 Tympanoctomys barrerae | reverse complement strand
CTGCCACAAGGCCTCAATGACATCTGGCACAAAGCAGGCCCAAGGCAGGTCACATTCAGACTCTTTCTCCACTCTGGTCACAAGGCCCCGTGAGATCCAGCCCCACTGTGCCTCATTGCCCACTGCTTATAGCCTCAGTGCCTCCCCTGTTGTACCTTCTCAAAGTTTGTTTCTTCTCACCCCTTTAGATCTTACATCAAATGTCACCTTCTTAGAGAGGCCTTCTGGGGCCCCCGCCCCATCCCTCTCAGTCTGCTTGATTTCTCTGTAGTCATGGATTTTCCTCCCTGGTCACTGTCATTTGCCCACTCCCACCCTCTACAAAGTGAGCTGCTGAGGGCAAAGGTCCCCCTTAACCCCTGAACTCAGAACCACCACCGAATGAGTGAACTGCACTCTCTCCCGTCCCCACTGTAGATATTCACGTGCTCCTGCTACCTGCTCGAGGCTCCTCATCTCCAGACTGACCTGCTTGAGCATCTCCTGCTTGGTCTTGCTCAGCTCCTCATACTTGATCTTCCACTGGCTGAGCTCCCCCTCCAACTTCTCGATGTTCCTGCTCAGTGCCAGTTTGTCCCTGCAGAGGTGAGGTCAGGGAGGGACAGGTAAATGCTTATTTCAGTGCATCAAGTTGACTTTTTTTCTCAAGCAGCAGAAATGTATTCTCTTGTGGTGCTGAAGGTCATGAGGCCTAGATCAGGTGCTGGCATGGATGGTCTCATTTCTGGCCGTGAGAAAGAACCTGTATCGCATCCCATCTCCCCCGCCCCACCAGCCTCTGGCAGTGGTTTGCCTTCTATTTGTGGTGCTCCTTGGCCAAACAAGCATCACCACGACCTTCACCTCCACCTTCACGAGGGCATTGGGGTTTTTCTTTTTATTTCTTGCAGTGCTGAGGAACCAAACTCATGGCCTTGTCCATGCTGGGGAAGCCCTCTACTGCTGAGCACAGCTCTAGTCCCTATATTGATTTTTCAAAAATAAAGTCATGTGTGTAGCTATATTAGACTATATAGCTCTTGAACAGCAAAGCTGCACAATACCCATTAGCACCAGGCTGTGCCCTCTGAACTGCCCTGACCACGGTCATTAATGACCTGTCAGCAGAGGTCAGTTCTCTTTTCACTTGACCAGCTGACAGATCTGACTACCCTGAAACCATTTTCCTCAGTTTCCCCTTCCCTCAGCTGCCTGCCTTCTTCTCTCTTCTCTGATGCTTCCCCTACCTCTAGTTAACCTCTAAACCTGGAAGGCACCAGGGCTTCCTCTTCCAATCTCACTGGCTCCTGGTCTCCCATACCACCTATTGGATGCCCAAGATGTATTAGTAGAACAAATAAAAAAGTCTTGTGTTGGCATATGCCTATGATTTCAGCTGTGAGGCTGAGGCAGGAGGACTGCAAGTTTGAGCCCAGCCTGAGCAATTTAAATGCTTAGTGAGACCCTGTCTCCAAATAACAAATAAAAAAAAAAAAGGCTGGGGATATAGTTCACTGGTATAGTACCCAATAACGGGGGACAAAAAAATCCAAAACTCAAAAAGCTCACACGGCATTGCAAATGTACCTTGGTGAGTCTTGTGTTCGGTGACACTGATTTTTTTCTGGGTCTCTGAGGTGCCCTAGCCCCCTGCCTGCCCTCTGAGACTCACTCTCGTTCCTTGAGCAACACCTTCTGGGACTCATCCAGCCGCAGCCGCAGGGCAGTCAACTTGGAGGCGTCATCCTCAGTGGCAGCTGTGTCCTCCCAGGGGAGCCGGCTGCGCTCCTGGCGACCTGAGCTGCCCCTTGGGGCTCCAGCCCCAATGCTGCGCGTCTCCCAGCAGCCCTCGGGCTCCTCTGGTCTGCTCTTCAGCAGGGTCTCCACCAGCTCCAGCTCCTGTAGGGACCAACAGGGAGGCTGCACCAGTCCGCCACACTGTCCCCTTGGTGACCCTCTTTATGGGCCCTCGCAGACCCTGGGCTGAAATCAGCTTGCTGGTGATTTTTGGCAAGTGCCACTGTGCCTCTGGACCCTTGCTTCCTCTGCCGCTATCTGCCTCTCCATCTTTGAGCCTCTTCTCTTACATCCTGAAACTTCAGCGTCAGCTACCAATATTTCCTATGTCTTGGAAGATTCCTCACGAAAGGTGATGAGCTCCCCATCACTGGAAGTATGCAAATACATATCAAAGCACAGATGCCTACCATAGTTGAGGACTAGATTCCCTCAAAAGGAATTGCCATTCTATGATCCTGTTTTTCAGGGGCAAACACTGAGGCATGATGAGGTTGAACAATCCTGGAGCAGTGACCACCTCCTCTGCCTCCTGTATCTCAGATTGTCCAGCGAGGGCCATCCTGAATGTCACCTGTCTAAAGTCCCTTTTCACAAATGGGGACATAAGAAAGCGAGGGACTCATATGAGCCACAGAGCACAGAAACAGCAGGGCTGGAGTGCAAACTCAGACGCTGACCCAGGGCTCTGCCCACTGTGATGACCATAAGGAGAGGAGGCCCGCAATAGGAGTAGGGAACACTTCCTGCAAGCACCTGGGAATTAGAGCTTCAGGCCCAGGAGGAAGCAGTGGCAGGGAAGGGGCTGGCAGCCAAGAGTTGCAGCTGGAGCAGCTGAGGTGGGATCCTGCCCCAGCTGGCCTTCTGGTGATTGGCGTGCTGGCTGAAGGGGGCTGCCCTCTACACACACCCTAAATCCTGATGACCAGCTCAGGCTCTGGAGGCAGCTGGCCTGGGCTCAAACTCCCAGGCTCTGGTCATTAGCTCAGACTTGCCCTGAAACGGGAGTGCTCAAGAAGCACATTCCATAGAGGGTGTCTGCGGGAGTCAAGGAGTCAACATGAATGGATGGGAGGCTGAGTGGTGAGGCATTCACTAGCATGGTCCTCTGCCTCCCGGCTCTTGCAGTTCCTTGTCCAGGAATGCCTCAGGTACTTTATACAGCTAATTCCTACTCACCCAGTCTACTTAAATGGGACCTCTTCTAGGAAGGTAACTGTTTAGCCAAAGCGTAGGTCAGGCACCTCCTGTGTGCCTAGTGACCCCTGACCCATTCAAGTTGAACAAATACATTGGATTGGGCTGTAGCTACTAATCCTGACTTCCAGATAGAAGGCTGGACCCCTCTTCTGTCTAGAGGGGAGGATTTCTCCATTCTGCTGATTTCTTAGCTGTCAGAGTATTGAGACCACCAGGAACTGGGATTCACCATCCTGGGTCTCCAGAAGGGGGGCAATTTGGGTCGCCCTCCTGAGAGCTGAGTCTGACCTGGAGGTGTGGAAACTTCCAGATAGCATTGCTTATTACTGGCTTCTTCTGGAGCCCCCACAATTTGACTTCGCCTCATGTCTGGCTGGCGCTACAGCCGCCTTCCTCCCCAAATCCACAGCTTGGCCCTATGCACACCTGGCTGTCCTGCGGCCTCTCCGACCCAATGTCGCGCACAGGCTCGTGCTCCCGCTCAGCATCGGGATCCGAGCCGTCGTGAATCTTATCCACAGCAACCCGGGCGCCTCGCAGCCGCGCCAGCTCTCGGCCCCGAGCCTCGCACTCGCCCTGCGCCTCCTGGCGTTCGCGCCGCGCTCCTGCCAGCTCTTTGGTGAGCGCGTCCAGGCGCTGGCGCAGCTGGCGAACCTCTTCGCGTGCGCGATTGCGCTCGGCGCGCACTTTGCTCCACTTCTCGCGCCAGTTGGCCGTGCAGTCCGACCACCAGCGCATCGTCTTCTCCATCTGCGCAGCCCGCGCGCGCGCCTCCTCCAGCTCCCGCAGCCGCAGCTCCTCTCGGCTCTCCCAGTCCCCATCCGCCAGCAGCGCGGGAGGCGGCGGCAAGGGCAGGGCTGGCGGGGGTCCGGGGGAGGGCGTACCGCTGGACGGCGTGGGTGGCAGAGAGTCGGCAGGCCCCATGCGCTCGGGCGACGGGCTGCCTAGGATAGTCAGGAGGCTGCCCTTGGACAGCTGTGGAGACTCGATCAGACGAGGACTCGGCCCGTGGCTCATGGTGCGGGCAGGAGGGCGCTGGGCTCGAACTCGCGGCCCGACTTAGGGGCAGCGGTAGCAAGGCAGTACAGGAGCGATACACCGTGGCATGATGGCTGCCACGACCCACAGCGCTCCTGGTCACCAGGTGGGGGACCCCTCGTTGTATCTGCGGGAGAACACAACCATTCTTAGGCTGTAGCCACAGTCAGTCTGTAAGATCAGCCATGCACAAGTGTAAGAGGTGGGTTCCAGGGCTACCCCCTCCAGGCCAGGGAGGGCCTCAAAACATCCTGCTAATCCCTGCTCTCTGGTTGCCAAGGGGACCTGGAAGCATGACTGCTGTCCTTACCTTTACAGCAGCAGGCCACATGTGCACTGGCTGGTTCCCTTCATCCTCAGATCTCATCTGAGACATCCCTCCTCTGAGAAGCCCCTGAGACCTCCTCTGCAGGGCCCATCAGCCCAGGGCTCTATGTGGGCCTCATTTATTCTTCTCAGATTTGAAGTGAGAGAACATCTTACTGCCGCTTACAGTATGTATGAGCCCCACTGGTAAGGACTTGAAGAAATGTATATGTGGGTGACAATAATTGAAAAACTCCAGTGGCTTCGATGGGAGTCATGGGGCGGTGGAGGGTCACTGCCTTTTTGTGCCAATGCCTGTGTCTCTCTTCTGCTTCCCCCACACTCTGGGCTATGCACTGGGCTTTGTCATCATGGGCTTCAATGTCCTTAAAAATAAGAAAGGCACCTGTCCTTCTCTGCCCCCAATCGACCCTACACTCCCACCATGTGGCCTCATGCTAACTGCCACTGCAGCTCCTTTAGGTGGCCCACCCGTCTCCTTCACCACTGGGCTCAGCCCTGGTCCACGGATCTTCACACTTGCTCTGAAGATGTACATTTTTTTATCTCCCACTCTGGAACAGAAGATTGAACCCAAAGCCTTCACACTGAGACGCAGCCTCAGGCCTTTTTAAAGATGTTAGTTCACTTTTTGAGACAGGGTCTTACTCAGTTGCCCAGGTAGATCTTGGAGAACTTGAGTCCTCCTGCTATAGCTCCTTCTGAGTGACCAGTGTACTGTGGGTGGGGCTCTCCCCACCACAGAGATGGGCCTTGTGCCTGGGCTCCCACTGCCTGGCAGCCCTCATCCTAGTCTGACCTGACAGCCTCTCTTTTGTGGTCAGCAGGGGATCTAAGTGGAGAGGGAACCCACCCCCTAGCTTTCCTCCCCTCTGCTCCTGCTCACAGCCCATCCAGCATGGCTGACACCCACCACTGCCCTCCCTCTCATCTGGCCACAAGTACCAGGCTGGCTTCCAGCTCCATGTGACGTGTGAGTTCCTGACCTGAACACATCATCGCTCCTGATTCCTTGTCATTCTTCCAGGACACCATGCTCTCAAGTGCATGGGTGCCTGGGAAGCCATGAGGGGCCTGAGTGGAGCCTCCCTGGCTGCCAGCCTTCTGGGCAGGCTGCCCCTGGGGCTCAGCCCTTGAGTGCTGCTGGCACCCCATCCTGGGCCCCTTTCTCTTTACCTGGTCCCCTGCCTGAGCTGTCCTTCCAATCTGTTCTGCACAGAGAAGCCACCTGCCCATGCTGGGGGCATCTTCCTGTGTCACAACTAGTGGCTGGGACTCCTCTCTCACATCAACTCCCACCAGATTTCCTCTAGGACTCCAACAAGTCTTCTAGTCCCCAAGAAGCCCAGCCACTGCCCCGCCACCTGTGCACTGTCAACGTCCACACATCAGGGTCCTAACCTCTTCCCCAAATACATTTGCAGTCCCCTACCCGCTTCTGCTTTTGTCTCCGGGCATTGCTGACCTCGCTTACGTCCCAGCCCTACACAGTCAGGCATCACAGGTTATGTCACCAAGTGGAGCAGTGCCACATTAAATTCACAGATTACCAGGGCTGCTCAGGAACACCCCCACTTTTCTCTATCCATTTGCCTTCCCCAACATGTCATCCAGGCCCAACTCGATCACTGACCTTATGGGAGCTACAGTATCTTTGTGGGCCTCAGTTTCCCCACCTGTAGAATGGGGGTGGAGTGAGAGAGCCCAGGATTTCTTCAGCAGAGGTGGCTTCAGTTCAATGGACATGTTCTTAAAATGCAGTTTCTTGGTCCAGCCCGCACAGCTGGGAATGTACATTTTAGGAGTGCACACTGGGAACATCTGAGCACATGGTGATGTCATCACCCACAGGTCAGCACACACATGCACGCATGTCCCAGCCCAGTCACACCTGAACAGTCACCAGATGGAGCTGCACAGATCCAGATTCCACTCTAGGTGTGCCGCCGGCACCGCAAGTGGCCCCAGGCAGGCTGAGTGCCACTCTGTGACTCAGTTTCTCTGCCAGTGCTCTGAGGCAGTGGCCTCTGTACTCAGGAACATCCAAACGCCTGTGTACCCGTAGACATGTCTGCAGGCACACACGCAGTTCCACGCCCTAAAGCACAGATGCCAGACACACAGAGCTGCATGTGCACACGCCTCTATGGACACAGACACACCTGCGGACACACGCACATGCATGCACACAACAGCACACTGCCAGGCACGAAGCCAGCAGGGGCAGATGCTCATCCCTGGATCACTTAAACATGCACACACAGACACACACACTCCCCCTTTCCCCATTTTCCTGGCCCAGCTCCACACGGAGAAACTCTTGGAAAAGAAAAACAATGTGGGGGGGGGAAGGGGTGGAGGCATGGTGGTGGCAGGAAACCCAAGTGCCAGCCAGCACAGTGGAGCCAGCCTGTCCTTCTGCTGGGTTCTTCCTGAAGCCCCAAAGTAACAGAATAGCAGGGAGGGGGCCACAGCCACATCCTCTGCTTCTGGGACCACCAAGCCTGCTGTGGGGCTTGGCTGGAAGGGGGGCCCTGGCTCCTTCCAGGCATCTTAAGCCTGTGGCGTAGGGGCATAACAGGCGCCATCCAGGCCCCTAATGGTTTCCAGGCACCCATGAGCCAGGCAGGGCCTGAGGCTTCAGAGTCAGTGCCTGATCCCCTTCCCAACTGCCTGGCTGAACTCATCTAGGGGTGGGGGGCGGGGGAGGGAACAGTGTGAGCAAGGAGATTCAGGAACAGCCCCCCTGCTCTCCTCCTGCCGGCCCCAGGGGACTGTGTGCAGATGTGAATGGGAAGGACTGGGGTGGGGGTCCTGGGATGTTTTATTTAAAAGCCAGGACACCAGGAACCCCACACACCCTGTAGACCGAGATCAGCCAGACCCTGCCTAGCAACACTTCCCCGCCCCCACCCTGCTCACATAACACAGCCCTGGTAACTGAGGCCAGCTCACACTACACCCCAGGCTCCAGTGGGCTGTACACCTGGCCCTTCTGCACCAGGCTCGGCATGTTCTTCCTTCAGGGATCTGTGGAGGTCACTCCCTTCATTCCCAAGGCCCCTTGCAGACTGCAGACACTTATCCCTCCTTCCTTTGCACAAGGAAGCCCTAGGTGGGAGGAGCCCTTGTGCCCCTCAGAGCTTCTAGGAAAGACCCTGCATAAAGTTGGTTAAAGTTGACTAATGCCCTGGGGAGCAGAAAAGCTGATCCACGATCTTGTACCTTTTTATCTGGGCATCAAACTGAGTGGAACCCCAGGCCCCTCAGCTATGCACACTGCCTGCTGCAGGACAGAAACAGAAGCCACTGAAAGCTGGGGCCTCATCAGCCCTGCTCACAGAAAGTAGCCAGAGGCTTCTTTTGCTCACAGACCTGTCTAGAACATCTCTCCCTCCATCTTTCTCCACCAACAAACTGCTACAAAGCCTTGAAGGCCCACCTTCAGCATTGCCTGTTCCGGGAAGCCTTCCCCTTCCTCTGAGTATGCTACTGCTCCCAACGGTTTTTCAGCCTTGGTCATACCGTGAAGTCCAAGGGGACATCTTAGTCCTTCTCACTGTCAGTACAGGGCCCAGCATACAACACGTACAGTGTGAATGCTTCCTAGGCTGATGGACAGATGATGGACATGTGTTAACGTTAGGAGGTTCCTTGGTGACCAGGGAGCATTGAGCCATCCTACGGACCAGCAGTCAGTTTTCAGTTAGATTCTGAGACAGGTAGGCTCTGAGACTGACTGGCCAAGGTCAGAGTCAGAGATAAAAATGCGATTCAGGGGTCTAGCCTCTTGCCTGAGGGAGCCTAATGGTCTCATAGGGGATAATTTTGTGTTTTGTCCCTTGAATATTTGGATCCATCTGTCTATACCCATTGAGAAGAATGAGCTACATGGAGGTCTGGCTGGGAGCCAGCTGAGGGGCTAAGGGCCCCAAAGCCCTGTCTTCCTCTCCCCAGCCACCTTTCAGGCTCAGAAACCCAATAACCTCCCAGAATCCTTCAGGTAGGGCTCTGGGGTGAGCCATGGCCACAGGCCTGGCTGTGAAAAGGGAGTACAGCCCAGCAGGAAACCACAGAGGACAGCTTGATTGGATAAGTGTAGGGCCCAAGGCTGGTCAGCCCACAGACTGTGGGCACCTGTCCTTCTGACCTGCTGCCCAGGCTCCAGCTGCCAAACCTCCAGGAGCGAACTGGGAGGCAGGAAGGAGGAAGATTAGGTGTTCAGGCTGCACCTGAGTCTGCTGTCCTCTGGCCTGTTCCTAGGTACTACCACCATCTCCAACTGAGGCACCACAAAGATACCCTGGCTCAGTGATTCTAAGTCCTGTCTTTACAGAAGGGCCTGCTGCAGCTCTTCTGGACTAATCCACAGCCACGCAGCGCACTGGCAGCCAAGCCAGTGCAGGAGTACTGGAACTGGATGCCTCTTTTGCTTCTGACTACTAGAAGGGCACCATACCTCTGGGGACACCTACAAGATGGGATCCTAAGGTACTAGGCCCAGCAGACAAGCAAGGCTGAGGTGGGAGAAGGGGCTGCCCTCACAGGGTAGACCCCCAGCCACACCTCTGAGCAGCTCCCAGAACTAGGTGCACTTGAATAGCAGCCGCCCTACTGGTCCTAGCTCTGCCATTCATCGTCTGAGTGGAGGCAGGGAGGTGTTGCTAGCTTCTCTGGGCCTCAGTTTCTCTGCTTATAGGATGGACAGAGGCGCTAACAAGATTCCTCTGTTCACCAGATGTGCACTTTGTGCCAACCTGAACCAATCCCATCTGACACAGGCTCTGAAGAGTGGGGTGGGATGCGGTAGTGCTTCCCCTTCAGGTAGAGGAACTGGAACCACCAGCACAGCGGGGCAACTGAGACCTACTCTATTCTCCTCGCACAGAGCCACCCCTGTAGTTGCCCAACTTCTTCCAGAAGTTAGTTTTCTGCTGCTGCGGGCCCTGGGTCTCCTTTGCACCCACTTAGTCACCCCTTCCCCAGCCTTCCCGCTCCCCCTAGCGGCGTGCTGGGGCTCCCAGCCTATGGGGGGGGGGAGCGATTCCGCTCCCCCATCGTGCAGCTCCTATTGGCTACCGAAGTCGGTGTAGGAGGAGGCGCTATACTCTGATTGGTCAGTGCTGCCCATCCATCCTGCATTCGCCATGGTGACCACGTTGGGTCCCCCGGGAGAGTTCCACATTCCGTCCCCGCCCGCCGCCCCCTCCCGTCCGGCGCCCGCCCGGGCGTTCCACAGCCCCATCCCCCGCCTTTTGCAGCCCGGGTAGCCCTCCTCACCCGAAGCCCGGTGTCCTGGGATTGGGGGTAATCTGGGAGGGACCTAGAAACTTATGTTTGGGGACTGCTGCGGGCGCCCTCACTACTCCGTCTCCTCCACGCCCCTAGTTTAACCCCTTCTTTCTGGCGGAGGCTGCGGCCTGCGCGAGTTCCCGGGCCACGATGTCCCCCCGCCCCGCGCTCAGTCGCCGCCCTCGCTCACCTCGGGCCGGGGCCGCCGGGCTCTGGACGTCCGGCCGCTGCAGCTGGGTGGAGCGGGCACGCTGCTGGCCGCAGCCGACGCCTGGAGGCCGAGGGAGGGCCGCGGAGTCTCCTCCTCCCGCCCGGGGGAGGGGACGGAGGGCGCGGGCGGGCGGGGGCTGCGGGGTCCTGATCAGGAACGCGAGGAGCGCCCAGCCGCGACCTGGGGTGGGGGCGGGCGGCTGGGGCTGGGGATACCAGCCTGATTGTGGGGCGACGGGTGCGGGCCGGGACGGCGGGCTCTGCGGCAGAGCGGGCCGGGCCGACTGAGGCCCCACCCTAGCGTGGGGGCCGGGGTGGGGGGACCGAAGGCTCGGTCGAGGCCGCGGGCTCGGCTTTCCCGCCTCAGGTTCCCCGAGCGCTAGCGACGTACCGGGAGCCCGGCTGTCGAAGTGGCACTGCAGTCCCCGCTCAACACGTGGAGCGTGCTAACCAAGTTTTTTACTGTTAACTGTACTCTTTCTGCTGGTATTGTTGTCCCTGAGTGGACGCGGGCCAAAGAGTCTGTGCCCTCTCCGGGGCTCAGTTTTGTCCAACAAAAGAGTTGACCAAAGCAGCCTCAACGCCCGCGAAGACGCCCTGGCGTTGCGTGTGTCTTGCGCTTCCGCCCCCTCCAGGTGCACTGCCCCTTGGGGGCTTCGTCTCTAGGGAGTAGGTTGTCTGCGGTCTAGTGGGGCAGAGGGGCGTCTCCCCATCGCATCCTCTCGCTGCGGAGGCTGCCTGAGGTTTATCTGTTTTAAAGAAGACGAAAAATTTATAGAGGTGAACTTGGCTGGAGTGAGTTAGCACTTAGAAAAAACTAAAAAATACGAAGCTAAATTGGTTTTACCTTATGATTAGCAATATTTAGATTATAATTGCATTCATGCACACATCAGACTGAAGAATGAATTAAGTGCTAATATTTGAAAATTTTGTTTTTCTGACAAGATAGAGTATGTGACATTCTTCTTTTCTGAGTAGGTTTTGCAGAATTTTTTTTTCCCCAGAAGTATTTGAGGGGGGCCAGGGAGATGGCTCAGTAGAATAAACGCTTCCCTGGCAAGTGCAAGGGTCTGAGTTCAATCCCCAGTTAAAAGTATCTGAGGGCTTCCTCACACTCAAGGATCACTCTGAATCCTTTGGTAACTCATCACTTCTTTTTGGAAGGTCCTAGTCACTTCCTTTATAAATGTCCTCTTTCTCTGTGGTCATCCACTGGTAAAGCTTTCTCCCTCTTGCTTCCATCAACTTCATGAAATCTCACACTTTCTGCAAGAAATGCAGTTTCGCTTGTCATTTCATCTGCTTATGTTCTTGATGTGGTTCACTATTGATGGCATCTAGTAAGGGGTGGGAAACCCGTTTTGGTGGGAACCCACAGTCTTTGGTTAGCATTTATATATTGCTAATCTGCAAATGTGGAAGGGACTGGTCTTGGCTTCTTCTGCAGCTTATAGAGTCAGACTTTGAGAGCTCCGGAAAAGGGCATCTGAAATTTAGAGCCAGGGAAATGAAGGCTTAGAGAGGCTCGCGGCTGAAAGCGCAGGCAGGGTCTCATGGCCAGCAAGCAACAATCTTAAACCCAAAGCCCAGAGTTCTTTCGCAGTTTTTGAAGGTAGAGAAGGACAGAAGGTGGTAGAGGCTGTCCTGGCTATAGCTTCAACACAGTGAGACCCTTAGGGTCTTCTCTTCAGGTCTTAGTGAAGTGAAGCTCTGAAGCCAAGAGCGTGCTTGGGGGCCTGTCTCAGCCCAGCTCTGCTCTTCAGTTTTGAACTTGTCACCACTGTTTCTAACACTCTACCTTTCAAGTATCTGAATGCCTGTGAATGTGATGTCAGCCTTCCCCAGTGGCCCCAGTGGCCCCAACAGGGCTTCTGTCCTCCACTCAGGACATGGCTTTATTTATTTATTTATTGGGAAGTGTCTACAGGGTGTTCAGGGTCTTGCTACTAGATCAGACTCATGGTGATCCTCCTGTTTACAGCCTCCCAAGAGCTGGGATTACAGGTGTGTGCCACCACACCCAGTCTCAATTGCCATCTCAGCACTCCCTGGGAGCAGGGCAGGCATGGCAGGCCCAGGGATCGAACCCCTGTCTCCTGCTCCTGCTTGCAGGCACTGTAATCCACTGGGCTATTTGGCCAGCCCTGACCGTGGGGTTTTGGATTTGAGGTCTATGCCGGTGTTTTTACACTCCAGTTTTGTTCTGTATGCTTGCCACTTTGCCATCCATACGGAGCACTTGTGCGTTTTTAAGCCATTTTTCTACAAATTA